>AWOL01S0088071.1:53433-78093 GCA_000715115.1 Nicotiana otophora | reverse complement strand
TATATATATCATGCATTTCGTATCAGTAGCCCTCAGAGGCACACATATGTTATAGGTTATATCTTCTTTATCTCTCTTTGCATTACTGTTCTTATTTATGCTTTCCTGCTTTACATACTCGGTACTTTATTCGTACTGACGTCCCTTTTGCTTGAGGACGTTGCGTTTCATGCCCATAGGTCCCGATAGATAGGTTGACAGTCTTCCTAGTAGGATATCAGCCTAGCGAAAAGAGTTGGCGCACTCCACTTGCTCCGAAATTGCCTATTTGGTCAGTATGTTTTGAACATATAATGATTGGTATGGTGGGGCCTTGTCCCGGCGTTTATGACGTTTATGTACTCTTAGAAACTTGTAGACATATGTCATGTATATGGATACTTGTATGGCATTGTCGGCCTATGTTTTGAGTGTACAAATGATCATGTTAGCCTTATAGGCCTGTATGTCGCATGTATAAGTTTGTATATCATGTTGGGTCGTCCTATATAGAGTATTCCCTTATATTTTATTCTAGTTATTTCATGATGGCCTTTGTCGCTCATTTACCTATGATAGTACGATAAAAAAGATATGTTATGTTGGTACTCGGTTGAGTAAGACACCGGAAGTCCGTCAAGGCCTTTCGGTTTGGATCATGATAGATATGTATTATATATCTATTGATTTGATGTAAACATTCGATTTGAGTAAGTATTTCTCCTTATCCAATGGAACATCAATGTGGGGGTGAAGAGATAAATCTTATTTTCTTCATTTACTTTTTCCAAATTTTCTTATTTTTTTTCCTATTTTCAAAAGAAAGGAGTTATTTTCATAAAAATGTTGCTTTTGGACAGACATATGGGATCTGTTGTATTTAATCTTTTTAAGTCTAAGATTCTTCTATGCTGTCAAACAGAATTTTACATACTAGTAGGCCATTAGGTCACGGAGATTTATATGATTACATTTAGCTCTTTTGACCCACAAAGTGATATTATCACGGGAATTTATGTGGGCTTATTAGATAAGTATGATTTCTAATCAAACTATAAGAATGTTTTCTTTTTCCTCCTTTTCTACTTTCTTCTATAGGTCTATAGGATTTTCTTTTTTCTGTTAACTTTAGCTACCACTCTGCTTAGTCCAACTTCATACTAGGAAGATAATTAGTAGGGACCATCGACTCACATGCCTAAAGTTATTTTAGGGCAATTTATTTTCTAGTCTTGAAAGAGAAGACAATACCCATCAAATCATCCATCATTAACCTTCCATGTCCAAAATCAAGCCAAGATTATGGCGGATATCAATTTGTTGGAATTAGTCACTTTTTTTCATGGATTGAGGTTACACATGCTAAGTTCGAGAAATACACTACTTCGATTTCGAATCACGGAAATAATTAGGAGAGAAATAAAATTGTACTCACAATTGATTAGTAAACATATTTTTCTCTTAAAAATAAAAAATTATGCGCAGTCCTGAAATCAATTTTCTTACAACAATTCAAGGTTAAAGTATCTTCAGTTAATTTTTCTCACATCGAAATTATATTCCCCCGATCGGTTCAAATTCAAGTTATTTACAATAGTTTTTAGTTGATTTTCAATAAAATATATGTTACTTCCACCTAATTGAATTGAACTTTATAATGGCCTTATAAGACGACACTCTTGGTGCATAATTAAAGTAATTAAAAATTTACTTTCTCCAACTATTTAAGTTTTTAGAGGAGTTGGTCATGTATAATTCAGCCGACACTTTGGACATCAATGTGCAAATTTCATTTTTGTAAGACAAAATCAAACACAAATTTTATTGCAGGAACAAAAAAAGGTGCGACAAGTCGGATCTTTGGTTTTCAAACTTTATTAAGAAAGAAAGACTGGTATGACGAATACGAGCATGATTCATTCAAAGTAAAACTCATAGCTCAAGATTCTGATCGCAGTGTTACTTATTCTTTCCACAATATCCTCTATTTGTTTCATTGGCTGGGGACAAGGGGATCTTGTCACATAGTGTTGAAGCTTTCTGATAAGTCTTGTGACCTTAGACTATTTGACAAGCCAAAGATTAAGTTTTGTCTCTTAGTGTAAAACCTCCCCAATACTATGTTTCAGAAAACTTCTAAGAAATATCCAGAAAAAATTACCGCAGGTGTAACTCAATTTGTTGTACGGGAAATTGGTATTTTGGGGCATCGTCATGTTGAATTAACTTATTTTGTGACCTACTGTAACTTAATTGCCACGGGCTAAATTCTATATCCTAATAATCAAGGAATTTTTACCTCTATATATATATTACATTGGAAACTTAGGCCTCATTTGTTTGTATTTAATGGAGGTCTTAATCTTAATCATTCAGATCTCAGACATTAAGTATGTTTGTTTTTAAAGTCTGAATCTTAATTATTCAGATCTTAATCATTAAGTGTGTTTGTTTTTTTTACTTCACAACCACTTAATGGGTCTAAATAGGTCTGTATGATTAAGATCTATAACAGAGACTTAATTTCATTAAGATGCTATCACATATTCATTATTAATTGCCGCCACCGGCTACCATTATCAACTACCACCACCATGCCGCCACCACCACCACCATACTCCACCACCACCACCACCACCACACCATCATCCTCAATCATAGCCGCCACCATTATCGACCATCACCACTGACTATCCCCACCACTCCGACCACCATCATTCTCACCCACAATCAAAACTCATCCGCCTCAACTACCACAACTAACCACCCCATAACCATCAACAACCACAGCCGGCACCGCCCATCATTATAACCTACCACCACCCGCCCACCATCTTCCTCAATCACAATTACTACCACCACCCGTCATTATTAACTATCACCACCCACCACCACCATCCTCAATCATAATTGCCACCACTACCAATCACTACTAGCTACTAGCATGAACCACCATTATCAACCAAAACTACCACCAACCATCGTTTCTAGTCGGCATTCACCCGTTAGCCATCAGCACCAACAACTATCATATTTTAAAAAAACTATATATTTTATTGATAGAATATTAGATTAGTTAGTGTTTCATTTGAATTTTATGTTTATTAATTTTTAAATAAAGATAAATTTTATACATTCAGATGTTAAAAATCAAACAGTCTTAATTTTAGTATTCAGATCTTAATACACATCTTAATATATTCAGATGTGTATTTAGATTCAGATGTCTTAATCTTAATACACATTTTGATATTCAGATGTGTATTCAGATTCAGACATCTTAATCTTAAAAAAAAACAAATGAGGCCTTATTTACCCTCACCTCACTGTTTAGGTTTTAAGTTAATTACAAGTTGATATACAATTACCAATTATATACAAATTAGTATTAATGAGTATCTCATTATATTAGGAATTGAACAGGGAATTCCCTCTTCTCTCTCTTCGATCTCTCTCTCTCTCTCTCATTCTCTATCAGTATTCTTATATTAATATTTTCATGTGGATTAACTGAAGAAATGATACTAATGCTAAGTGAAAAGAAGAGAGAAGATTAGTACATAGCAAAGTTCTTACTTCAGATCCCACGAAAATGAGGAAGTAAATAAGAAAGAAATTAGTTCTGATGAAGAGAATCATTTTAGTTATCATTCTTTTAGCTTTTGAAATCAATAAACAAAATAGTATTAATTAAAAGCGAGTAGATTGAATTGGAAACTATGTTAATCCATTAAAAACTCCATTGACAACCATTAAAAAGGTTCAAAGCTTTGAATTCGAAAATGAAATTTCATGAAATTATTTTTTGTTTGGATTGGGTGTTGTTGCAAATGATTGGGAATATCCGTTGAAGTTTATATCTCAAATTTGAGACAATTTGGTGAAGATTCGAGGTGGTTTTGGTTAAAATTTCAGATTGAAACTCGAAAAAAGAAGACATGAACAAACTGTATATATTTTGTATGTCTAATGTAGAAACGGTATACAAATTATCTACAACTTACATAATTGTATATAAGTTGTATATAAATTGTATGTAAATTGTAGTTTTTGACCGGATTCTGTACAAAAAATGTATATTTATGTTGTAGATAAATTATAGATTTTTACCCGAGTAAAACACTTTTGTTACTTCCCGTAAGCATGAAAACTTAGAGAAAACCAGATAAATAAGTTTAAAATCTGTATATATTCGAAAACTTCCCAATAATCAAGAATTAACATACAAATTTTAAGATACAGGGCATTTCTATTCGCTCTACTTTGTTATAAAATCAATCTTGCATCAAACTTGTTATAAAATCTAATTTGTTATACTTACAAATTTATAACTACATATATAAAATTTGAGGCAAAGCAAATATATGCATCAACGCTCCCAATAGAGTCTATACATCAACGTAACTGGCCATGTTTATGAGAATTTATATGAAATCAACGACAATAATTGTTTTTATATTGCAGCACTTCATGAATTCTAAACAAGTTAGGGTTTATTGGAGGTGTTACACATATAGGAGAAAGAATAATGAATCATTAACTAGATGTTTCGATTTTAAACCTTGGTTATGGCCGAATCATCTTCGTTAAGAATTACTATATCCTTAATGTTGAATTTTCGGCAAGAATTCAAATTTATCCCATCTCAATACAAATATTATAGACTGAATGAAAAAAGAAAGCATAAAGCAATTGCCAGGGTGTGAGATCATAAAAAGGTTCATAGAAATTTAGATAACTTAGGTAGCACATTATGCGGGAGTTTTGACGTAACTGGTAAATTTGGTGCTATGTAACTATGAGGTCACGGGTTCAAACCGTAAAAATAGACTCTTGCAGAAATACAGGGTAAGACTACATACAATAGATCTTGTGGTCCGACTCTTCCCCGTACCCGTGTATAGCGAAAGTTTAATTCACCATACTGCTCTTTTAGGTAGCACATTATGCATAGTCGATCCCACGTTAGGACATTGTGGCTGAATCATTT
Source organism: Nicotiana otophora (assembly GCA_000715115.1). Classification (NCBI taxonomy): domain Eukaryota; kingdom Viridiplantae; phylum Streptophyta; class Magnoliopsida; order Solanales; family Solanaceae; genus Nicotiana; species Nicotiana otophora. The sequence continues at coordinate 73,124 of AWOL01S0088071.1, read as the reverse complement.
AGGAAGAACAAGTGTCCATTTGTTAGGTTACATTAACAAGTGCTGCACATGGTACTACACTTTTATCAAACATTATTGTTTCTTGTAGATCCAGATCTCTTCTTTTCTTTAGGCATAGTTCTGTATAGACAAACCGCCATTCATTGTTCCTTTGACATATAAAACTACTAAACAAAATCCAGCCGTTGCCTTGCGGTGTAGCCTGATATCTATAGGCACGTGTCAATCTAGACTTGTGCTTCAATTTTTATTTTCTAAGCAAGAAAAATTAGAGAAACTTACTTTTTTTTTTCTAACTTATGTGCACCTCAATTAATTTGACGGGATATCTGTTATCGTCCACCAACGTATCAAGTAACCTGAATTCTCATGGTTCTCACCCACTTTATTTACCATTAAACCATACCCTTGGATACATTATTAAAATACTTTATTTTTCTTTAAGCATTCGGTATACAAAATTTACTGACCCAACTAATTTGAATTAGCATTAGGAGATCTCTTAAGAAATTATGCCGATCTAGAAGGTCCCTTTGATCTTATGAAATTATGCCGATCTAGAAGGTCCCTTTGAACTCAACCTTAAAGTATTGGGCTTTATTGAACGCATAAACTTATGATTAAATATGGAAGAATTAACCCAAATAGTTATTCAGTTAATTTCTTAAATTAATAATAATAAGTAGATGTATAATATATGNTTATTGAACGCATAAACTTATGATTAAATATGGAAGAATTAACCCAAATAGTTATTCAGTTAATCTCTTAAATTAATAATAATAATAAGTAGATGTATAATATATATATATGTATATAAATATATATAATTAATATATAATTTATGTATATCGGTTATAAAAAATAAACAGTGAATTTAATTGGATATTTGAGTAATAATCCCAAAAATATGCCCGTGTTATGGGGATAAAAGGTTTCGTGAAAGGGACTCGATTAACTCGCAAACTTCTAATTAATAACTAATATTTTTTACAACTACACCTGGTTAAGTTTCTATCTACTTGTAGCTATATAAAATACTATATATTAAAAAATTTAGAATAAGAAATTTCAGAAAATGTTTTTGAATAGGAAAAGTGAAAAAAACAAAACCAGCTCCCTGTATATCTTTAGTTATATAGAAAAGCTGAGTATAGTTTTTACAAAAATATAGATGCCATTAGGAGCTATTAGGCAAAAATTCGTCATCCTAAACCATTAAAAGATCAAATCAGTTCCCCTAATACAAAAAATTAGTTGTAGAGCTGGTGAGCTTATTCCTATGAAGAAAAAAGAAGAAACGTGAAAGTTGACCAACCGAACTAACTACTCCTAAATCTTGATCTTTAAATTCAACGAAAGCAGAATTATTATAGTAACCTCCAATCATTGATTTGTCTCTTAATACTTTCTTTTATCGAGGAAAAGTTAGAATTTGAAACTTATGAGTTTTAAGTTTTAATACTTTTAAATTACTGAGTTTTAAAATAATAAGTTGTACATATTCCAAAATTTTCATAAGATAAATATACAGTCTGCACAAAAGTTATAGGATTCGGCCGAACTCGGAAGCAGAGGACTATCTCCGCCCCTGTCTATAATTACAGTAATAGTTGTGTCAACGTAATTTCAATTAATATACAAAATAAATAAGTACTATATTATACTCCGTCCGTCTCAAATTGTCTGTCATGATTCTCTTGTACACGGTCCTTAAGAAAAATTAATTAGGACGAGATTTTGACTATTTTACCCTTATTCATGTCTTAATATTTAATTTTTCTTTATTGGTATTCAACAAAGTTATCCATAATTGGTGTTTGTAGTCTTCAGGATAATTATTACCAAGGATAAAATAAGAAAAACATAACTAATTTTGTGTTAAACTTCTAAAATAACATATAATTATTTTTGGTTATCATAACTGATAATATGAGACGGAAGAAGTAATTTATTTAGCTTTTACTTGTTAATATCAAATCATCTTTCACCCAATCAAAGTTATTTTATTTCAACAGAAGAGGTTCGTAATTTACTACTCCAATATTTAAGTAGATCGGAGATACTTATCATAATTGGGGAAGTAATTTGCTTTTGTAATCTTTATTTTTCTAAGAACTTAATGGTCGAGTAACTAAAAATAGAAATAAAATTTGAGAAATAATTAACAAGAAAGTAAATTTATTCAATTGGAAACTAACAATACAAAAAATGTAAAACTGCATCATATTGTAGTTTCTTGGCGATTGAACTTAATTTTTAACAATAAAAAAGAATTCAACAAGAGATAATAAACCAAAAGGACCCAAAATATATTTTTGAAAAAGAGAGAGCGGTGGCGCGTGATTGACATTGATTTCGGAAGAGTGTACGGACAGGGAAAAAGAAAAAAAGCTAATTAAGGAAGGATTAAGAGGTTAATTAGAGAGGCAAAGGGAAATGGTGGTGTGTATAACGAGGAAACATGTCGCCTTGATTAGCGCAAGAGGTGGTTTTGGGTGTTGGCCAAACGTTGTCGTTTAGTATCGTTATTGACGGCAAGTGGCTATATGGTCTTTTCAAAGAATTTTCTGTGGAAAATATTTGACCATATGTCCCCCATTTGCATCAAAATATCTATCTAGTCCTTAATTTGGGGGCTGTCTCGTTATAATGGTTGATTAATAGGTTTTAAAAGGTTTATGTTTGTTGCATTGATAACACAAAAATGTTTACATAAATAAGTCATATAAAAGTGATTATAAATACATGTTTATGATAAATAGTTTTAATTAATTAGTGATATACTAATATACTATATTGATTGGGTAAAATTGCTTGCTTGACTGTCATAGAACCCTCAGGAAAGAGACACTTGCAAGATATTGTAAGTGCATATAATATTTTTTTTATTAAAGAATAGTGGAGTCTAGTGTTTTACAAAGAAGAATTTAAATTTTTTAGACTTTTATTTCCTGTTTTAAAAGAAGATTTTTAGAGAAGCTGTAAAAACAGTTTTTGTTTTCAAAAAAAATAAAAGAAAGTGCAAAGCAAATAAAAAACTTTATTGTATGGAGGAACCACCTTAAAATCTGCATTAAAGCCTATACAAAGTAATGGGGTAGTAGGAGTGTTCGTTGGTCGGTACGGTACGGTATTTAAATATTTCGGTTCGGTATTTTCGGTATTCGATTTTTTAAAATTCTATATCAATACCGTACCTAATTAAATTCGGTTTCGGTTCGGTAACTTTGGTTTATTCGGTTTGAATACTAACTAGTGGATAGAGCCATAGACTCTAATATTCTTAATTAAAGTATTTAAAAATACAAAAGTGAAAAATGTTTGTTGACAAAAATTTTGTCCAAAACCAGTAAATATCGACCCATAGAGAAAAAACTGTATATAAAAGAATAAATTTGAACATTAGAAATGTCTTGTTACTTGTTTAAAGTTAATTGATGAACTTAGAGAATAAAGAAAAGTAAAATTTTAGATTTTTTATATTTATGTTATAATTGATAATATGTGTTTTGTGTAATATAATATATATTTCGGTACAGTATCGATATTTGAGTATTTTATTTTAAACTGCTAAATACCATACCTAATACTAATTTTTTTAAAAATTTAAACCAAATACCAAAATACCGAATACTAAAATTTTCGATTTTGATACGGTAATTCGATATTTATCGAATTATGCACAGCCCTACGAGGTAGTCAGAAAATAAGAAGGCGTCCTCTTCTTAATTATTCAAAACAACCTTAGTACTGTCAATTATAACAGTCATTATTATTTATCTTAACAACAGGTAGAAATTAGAATATTATTCATATGAACCATCAATGAGTCACCAAAATTTAGATAACAATGCTTTAAAAAATAAGTGTAAAAAGTACAATGTAGACATTGAATCATCAATGCTACACCAGATTGTATTGAATTAACTTAAATGTTTGTAGACAGCAAAACTTACCACCTTATTTATTCATCTATCTCGACTCTGCAAACAAGGCTTTTAAAGTACGAGGTAATTTTCATGTACAGTACTGTAGTAAATATAGGTCAGGCCTCGTAACCAGGAAAATCTTATTTTTGTAAATTATTAAAAAACAAAATATTAAAGAAGAAGAAAAAGAAAATGATGACTATGATGATAAAAACTGCTGTTCATTGTCTGATAACAAAATATTAAAGAAGAAGAAAAAGAAAATGATGACTATGATGATAAAAACTGCTGTTCATTGTCTGATATACAAGCTTCTAATGTGGAGCTAATTTTACTTCACAGACACTCTAATTACTCCCTCCACTTTGTGTTTGATATTTCCTTTGATTCAATTTATAGGACATAATTTGACTCCACATGAAATTTAAGAAAGAAATCACAACTTTTAAAATTTTTATTATTAAACACGCTATAATATTTGTATGATTATAAAACTTTTGAAACTTATGATTTTAGACATAACATAATATTTACGTGACTATAAAATCTTTATTAAAGATAGAACGAAAAGTTTAAAGTTAATTATTTTTATATTTAAAATAATTATTTTTCTTGGAATGGACTAATAAGAAAATAATATTACATAAAATAAAACGGAGAAAGTCCACATTTTAAATTCTACTTGATCTTCCCCAGGGTTTATCTTTCAGAAATTTTTGGAGTGGTTTGTATTGATCTTTCCGGAATAAAGTCTGCTTACATTGTTAATTGATGACTATGCCAGAGAAGTTTAAGCATAGGCAACCCAATAATAAAAAGCACACAATGTCGTAGTATTACCAGTTTGAATCTCAAGTCTCCTACTGTTGTTGGCTAAATAGGTTCCTCTCCTGAAAAAGGAAAAGAAAAAGTTATTGGGCAAAGTACAAAATTAACTTGTTGGTCAAAGTTAATTGCATTAAGTATATAAAATATGTATATAATATATATATTTAGAGCGGTCAAAATTATATATTTTTCAAAAGTAATTCCCAAGAAATAGAAAAAGGCTTATAGTCACTGAGAATGCGGTGTAAAAATTGCATGGGGCGCCCTATTTGGTTGCCCCTTTTTAACTTATACCCGTTTTGTTTTTCCGTTTGCATCCATATCCATTTTTTTTGTTAAAAGCATTTTAAAAAGATGATTTTGCCCTTCTTTAATAAAAAAACTATTGACAAACTGCAGGACAAAAATTTAAGCATGTTTAGGCTGGAGTTTTAGCAAATAAACTAAAAAACTTCAGCTTGTTTAGACTGAAGTTTCGGATAAAACTCATGACAAAACTGTAGACTGCGTTACAAAACTTCAGCATGTTTTGGTATGAAATTTTAGCAAATGAACTAAATAACTTCAGCATGCATTAGCAAAAACTCTTTAGAAAATTACATACTGTAAGACAAAAACTTAAGCATGTTTAGTCTGAAATTTTAGCAAATGAACTAAAAAATTTCAGCATGTTTAGTCTGAAAATTTTAGCAAATGAACTAAATAACTTCAGCATGTTTTGTTTGAAATTTAGCAAATGATCTAAATAACTTCAACATGCATTAGCAAAAACTCATTAGAAAATTACATACTACAAGACAAAAACTTAAAGCATGTTTAGTATGAAGTTTTAGCAAATGAACTAAAAAACTTAAGCATGTTTAGTCTGAAGTTTCAGCAAATGAACTAAATAATTTAAGCATGTGTTAGTCTGAAATTTTAGCAAATGAACTAAATAACTTAAGCATGTTTAGTCTGAAATTTTAGTAAATGAACTAAATAACTTAAGCATGTTTAGTCTGAAATTTTAGCAAATGAACTAAATAACTTCAGCATGTTTAGACTGAAGTTTTGGATAAAATTCATGACAAAACTGTAGACCGAAGGATAAATAACTTTAGCATGCATTAGCATGAAGTTTTAGCTTCAATGTGAGACAACTTCATGCTATATTAGCATGAAGTTTTAGCTTCAACATGAAACAACTTCATGCTACATTAGCATGAAGTTTTAGCTTCAAGGTGAAACAATTTCATGCAAGTGTGATTATGAAGATGAATTTGGACAAGGTTCTGATTTTTTTATAAAGTTGCTGAGAGGAGAGGAGGAGATCGTTTTATATCTTTTGTCAGGGGTGTAATTGTCATATTATTACGGAATTTTTGTGAGATGACTACCAAAATAATAATTTTAAAAAATAGGGTACGGGTTAAAAGGTGACACACATATCAGAGGCGGATGCAGTGTGTTAGTTATGAATTCAATTGAACCTATAACTTTCGACATTGAGTAGAAATTTATATGTAAAAATTCATTAAAATTACAAAAATAATAGATTTGAACCCATAACTTTAAAAATATAATGGGTTCAATGTTAAAAACCTTAAAAATTGAACCCATAGAGTTTAAATTTTAAATCCGCCTCTCACAAATATAAAATACGGCTACAAATTCCCGAATGTGGTCTACGGCTGCCAGCTTCTTGTTGGGCCTATTACACTCTGGTCGATGTAAGGTGGATCCATTTGTGCGTGGGCCTTAATGTCTGATACGAGGTTTACTAATTCTTCGCATCAAAAGCTGTCATCCAATTTGTGTGTGTGCCGTTTCCTCTCAAGCTGGGACACAATAAAGACTTTAGGAAAGTCATTTGCATCTGCACCCAGTTTTGAGATCACCACTAAAATTATATTTACTTTGCATAAAAATTAAGTCTACCCACTTTAGGATCAATGTTAGACTCATCGAGTCTGAAGTTACAGAAAGAAAAATTTAGGCACTTAAGACCAATTAAGTCTAAAGTGCAGAGATTATACTTAAGATATACTTAAGATCGAACAGGTATGAAGTACAACAAATATTTTCACACTTAAAGCCAAATATGCATGAAGTAAAAAATTACACTTAAGGAGAAATAGGTCTAAAGTGCAACAAATATTTTCATGCACTTACCAAATAGCTCTGACGTGAATAAATTACACTTACGATGCACTTAAGGCCAAATTGGTCTGAAGTAAAAGTGTGAAACCAATATTTTCATGCACTTAAAAGCCAAATAAGTCTGAAGTACAAATTGCCCAGAAATAAAAACTTGTTATTTGAATTTCAACAATTCAATACACGATTCAATACCTAAATCTACTCCAAATGAGCTCAAATTTGAAACCTAGCCTTTAAATATCATAAAAAAATCAATCATTAATTTTTCAAAATAATAACATATCTAACAAACCCATTTTTCAATTAAGAAGAAGAAACCCTAAGCAAGAGCAAAGAAAGGAGCATTAATAAACTTCACTACTGTAAAATATAATAAACCACCTTAAAACCTTCTTACAAACACCATATAAATTCACCGTCACTTTTGTTTTTATAACAACTACTAAGAAGAAGAAGAAGAATGAGGAAAAGGGCTAAAATTGTACGTACTTTGGGTACTAGTTAAACTTTTCCTAAAAAGTGGGTATAAATTAAATGGGTCCGACCAAATAGGGGCCCATAAAAGTTTTACCTCTTAGGAAAGGGTATATTCGACATAAAGCAGCTCAATTCTCGCGTCTAGCTAATGGTCAAGATCTTACCATTCAGACCATAGAAGAAGGAGCTGTTCTCAAGAACTGGACCGCTGCACCATCCCGGGCTCGTCGAGTTCTTAGGTAGCCTCGCAAATTATCATGAATTATTTTAAAATAATTTTGAGCATTTGAGATATTTTTCAGTGTTTTATTTTGAAATAATTACTCAAGCCATCGAGCCGCACTTGTTGACGTTTTATGCCAAACTCATTTTGTAGTGATTGTAAACTCTTCTACCCAAAGAGTGCTGGACGGCCCAAACCAACTCGGTCTAACTAATGTTTTTCTAAATGGGTGTTTGGACATAAAAATTGTGAAATTCTCCAAATAATAAAAAAATATATTCAACTGGAAATGATATTTGAAAATTAGATTGATATTTGGATATGAATACAACTTGAAGTTGTTTTCGTATTTTTGTGAGTGATTTGAAGTGAAAATTTTGAAATATAACTTTTGGAGTTTTTTAAATTTCTGAAAAATTTCAAAATTCGACTTCAAGTAAAATTTGAGATTTTCGTGGCCAAACACTAATTTCAAAAAAGATAAAAAAATCTGAAAAAAAAGTGAAAAAGTTTTTATGGCCAAATGGCCCTAAGTCAATTCAAATAATATCTTGTTTCAAAGTGGTTTCTCATTTTCTGTATTACTGGGGGAAGCCTCTAACGAAAAGGGATCTTTTTGTATATACACGAAATTTTAAATTTACTTACCTGATTTTAGCTAGGTTTTTGCTATTTACAAAAAGTAATTAAAGTTTTTCTTATGAAATATATACAAATATAGAATTTATATAAAATAACAATAACAATAATAATATACCCAGTATTACCTCACACTGTGGGGGTCTGGGGAAGGTAGTGTGTACGCAGACCTTACCCTTACTTTGTGAGGATAGAGATATTGTTTCCAATAGACCTCGGCTCAGGAAAGTATAAGCACCACATTAATGAAAATATAGATAATGAGGGACACTACCAAAAAGCGGTATAAAAATAGAATAAAAACAACAAGACAGTAATGTGATCAACAATGAAAGAAAACATAGGTTAGTCATAAAAACTTACTACCAACAGAAAGCAAGACTACGTGCCAATAGTACTGTTATGAACACTTTAGACTACCTACTATATTACCCTAATCCTCGACCTTCATACCTTCCTATCAAGGGTCATGTCCTCGGTCAGCTGAAGCTGCGCCATGTCTTGCCTAATCACCTCTCCCACCTCTTCTTTGGCCTACCTCTATATCTCCGTAGACCATCCAATGTCAACCCCTCATACTTCCTCATATGACCAAACCACCTAAGCCGCACTTCCCGCATCTTGTCCTCAATAGGGACCACACCCACGTTACCGCGAATAACCTCATTTCTGATCCTATCTAACCTGGTGTGACCACATATCCATCTCAACATCCTCATCTCTGCTACCTTCATCTTCTGTACATGAGCAATCTTGACTGCCCAACACTCAGCCCCATACAACATCGTTGGTCTGACCACCACTCTATAGAACTTACCCTTAAGTTTTGGTGGTACCTTCTTGTCACATAAAACACCAGAAGTGAGTCTCTATTTCATCCACCCCGCCCCAATACGATGTGTGACATCTCCCCATCCCCCTGAATAATAGACTCAAGGTACTTAAAACTCCCTCTCCTAGGGTTGACCTGGGGGTCCAACCTCACTTCCCCTTCCCCTCCTTGAGTCTCGCCACTGAACTTACACTCAAAGTATTCTGTCTTGGTCCTGCTCAACTTGAAACCTTTAGGTTCCAGGATCTGCCTCCATACCTCTAATTACGCGTTCACACCATCTTGTGTCTCGTCAATTAATACAATATCATCTTCAAATAGCATGCAACACGGCACCTCCCCTTGGATGTAGCGCGTCAGTATGTCCATCACTAGAGCAAACAAAAAAGGGCTGAGTGCCGACCCCTGATGCAACCCTATCATAATCGGAAAATGGTCCGAGTCCCCACCCACCGTCCTCACTCGGGTCTTTACTCCATCATACATGTCCTTAATCAACCTAACGTAGGCAACATGTACGGCTTTTCGAATTTATATAAAACCTGAATATAATTTGTTATTATTCAGAATTGGATCAAAAGCTACAATTTATATACAAATCGAATACAATTATTGTTATATAGAATCTAGTAAAAAACCTACAATTTACACTTATATATAACTTGTATACAATTATGTTAGTTTTATATATTTTATATGACGTTTATACACCCGACATACAAATATATACTTTTATTTATGTGTTGTTGTTCGAGTTTCAATATGAAATTCTAACAAAATCAACTCGAATCTTAACCAAATTCTTTCATAATTGAGATATAAACTCCAAAGGATGTTCTCAATCATTTGCAACAACTTCCAATCCAAATAAATACAATTTTGTAAAATTCAATTTTCAACTTCAATGTTTCGAAATATTTTAATGAAATAACATGAGTTTCTAATTCAATCTACTCGTTTCTGATCAATACTATTTAGCTTATTGATTAAAAAAAAACTAAAATAATTTCACGATCTTCCCTCTTGGACCTGCTCTTCTCTTAGTAGCTCCCATAAATATAATACCAAATAGCATGAACCCAATGGGGTATTCTCGCTGAAGAGAAGCAAGAAAAACAAGAACGTAGAAAAGAAAAAGATGAAATAATCGAAACTGTAAAAATAAGAATTGCTTTGTAGGTAAGAAGGATTAAAGAAAGAGTACATCTTAAACCAAGACAGTAAACTAAAGAAAGTTGTTAATGGGTAACGAGAACGAAAACACAACGATAAAAATACATGTTTTATATATTTGGTAAATTATACATCAAATTGTAATTAAGTTAAAAACTTTTTAAGCGAGAGTAAACAAAAACTGGTTAAAATACTTATGGGTTGTTTGGTATGATGAATAAACAAAAATAATTTTGGGCTAAAACTTTAGTATCGCCTTATCTCTTATTTGGTTAATAATCATGTGATAAGTTATCACAAGATTAAAAAATGATAGTGAAATAACTTATACCTACCACATGATGGAATAGTAATCCCATGATAGATTACCTCAGAATAAAGCAGTAAAATTAACAATTTCATGATTAATACAATATGCCAAATAGTTAATAAAAAATAATATCAAAATAACTAATTTCATCATAATTAATCCAAATATAACTAATCTTAATATAATTAATTCCAACATAACTTATTTTCAAACCAAACTACCCTAAGCTTCTTTGGCATTATTGGTTTTCGAGTGGCGTGGGGATTTTGAGGAGCAAAGGTAGCTTAAGATGAACAAACAATAATACCAATAAATTCTCAATGAAACATTATTTGCCGATTTTCATTTTTCTCATTTTTTTCGTTGTTGTTATTTTGGAGTACATTCTTTGTTTACTCGTAAAATGATACAGTTAAATTTATTAACGTAGTTTATAAATAAGCGAATTAATTTGATCTAAAAATGATAAAAAGATTAGATTAAAATTGAGATTTAATTGAAGAAGATGACAAGCCTAGCTCCGAATCCAGCGTCTCTGAGAGTACAAATAAAAATAACTACAAAGTGAAAGAAAGATGTTAATTTCAGAGCAAAATAGTAAAATATAGCCTTTTTTTGCATAGAATGTTTCATGTCCTTACAATGGCTGTTGAACTTACTATTTATAGCTTTACCTAGGGAAACAAGATCCTAGGATCAAACTCCTCATAAATGATAATAAAAGAGTCATTGATGAACGCGTAACGACAGACCATGAATGCAAATATTCTCTGCAATGGTCGCTCATTTAATGTTAGTAAATATTCCCTCATTGAATGCTATCCGATGACAAACCCTTGACATTCTCCCATCGACTACGCTCCCTTCGGAATTTATCCGATATCGATTACATTCGTTGTATCCGATATTGATTGTTCTCTGACTTTTGCCTATATTAGATTCCATGTGTCATGTTACCATTCAACCATATGTTATAAACCAATTTTACCCCATACAGATAGTCCCCATACTTTTCAGTGACATATCTTAGTGTTATCGGAAAGTTGGTGAAGATTCCTTTCTTGACGGAAAAGTTCCTGAACAGTCTCTGACGCTTGAAAGGACGCACGTCTTCTCGCATTTAATACCCCGAACACGTGTTGCTCCATGATTCAACAAATATTTTTGCCGCTTTTTGAGGTAATCATGACCACAATTTTTACCGTCTATAGCTTCTCTGATATTCATCATTTCTACTTCTTCACTTTTACAACTTTCATAAGTCTTTCTTTTCTCCGCATTTGCCTAGAAACCTCTCATAACCTTAAATTATCTCAGCAAAAATCTTACTAACATTTTATTAACATGGCTTCTTACACTACTTTCTCTGGCAACACTAGTCTTCTCTTCGGGGGAGGCCCAAAGAAAAACAAGGACAAGGAGGTCGAAGTCGATTTTTAACCTCCCACTGTTAGCACCATCATACCACATCATCTTAGCACCGCGAACGACTTTCAAGAGAAAGATCCTTCTGCTTCTTCACGGACTTGGTCAGTTAGTAGGTATCCTTACTCCATTCGCCCTTCTAGTATCCCGATTGTGAAGGAGGACTACAACTGCCCCAATCTTAAAATCTTCGCCCCGGATATGATAGAGCGGGTTACCTTCTCCAAGGAGGGGTTTATGTATGTCTATACATATCCCGTTACCTTGGGTCCATTCTCCCTAGGGCCGAGTGAAGGTTTCGACCCAATAATTTTGAAATTTTACCACCGATATAAGATCTGCTTTGCACAAGTAGGCCCATTTATATGGCGGGCGGTGACCTGCCTTTGCCAACTGTGCACGGAGATCGGAGAAACCCTATCCCTTGCACATATAATGAACCTTTACTCTCCCAAAATTGTTCATGGGGGAGTAATAAGCTTTAGCAAGCGTGGCCACCATGCTCTCCTCACCAGCATAGACGATGACAACGATTGTGGATGGATGGAACGATTCCTCGTCATTGCTACCAAGGAAATCATCCCAACCAAAACTCCAACTTTTCCCGAGTCGTGGAATCGTTTTTGTAAGTTTTCGATCATTCACTACCTTCCTTCGTAAAAAGATTATTTTTCATTGTTGCTGATTTTCTTGTTTCTTTTGTTTCAGCTACCCGATGGGAACCACCACGGGTTCAAGACCCGAACCAGTGGGTTCAGAAAATTTTGAAAATCACGACTCCAAAATCCCACCGGCGGAAGAAAATATCCCCCAAGTACGGGCGGAAGAAACACTTATTACGTGTTTGATGTTGTGCATGAAATAATTCCGAGCTATTAAGGTAAATTGGAGTTAAATCGAACAAGTTGGAGCTTTGAAGAATGAGTAGAATCCCAAGAAATTAAGTCGGGATCACATTCGGAGGTCGAGGACCAAGTCCGGATATCAAAAAGTGGACGAAAAGATGTACTCTGAGAAAACAACACTGGCGCGATGCGGTTGCGTAAACGCGCATGCCTTACAGAATTCAGCTCTCTGAACTTCCTCACAAGCGTGCCTCATGGTGTGGCGTGGCGTGGCGTAGGTGTACAAATTTGTCAGAGTTATTTCCTGTTTCAGCTAGGAAAGGGTAGTTTCGTCCGTGCCCGTTCTTACAGGGTATAAATACACCAAAAATACATTTTTGAGGGGATTGTTGACCTACGAAAGATTTGAGAAGCAAATAAGGCAAGAAGACACAAAAATTCATCAACATTTCAACCAACGATCGGTGCAATACGGGAGTTTGTATCGAATCATTAGCATTGATGCTTTTTTTTTTAATTTTTAAACCTTATTGAGATGACTTTTTCCATTGCTATGGAATAATCTCCATTAGGGTATTGACAGATACGGTGTTTTGATAACTTGATTAGGGATTCGATTCTTGATAATTGTTGGAATTAAGTGATGGGGTTTTAATTCGTATTGTGGAGTTATTTCTTATTTTGCTTAATCGAAAGAGGAGCTTGATATTGGATTTCTTTACATCTTATGATCTAGTATAAATTCGTGATTCAAATAGGTAACCAAAAGAGCCTCTTGAATTGTTAATCGAACTAGAAAATAGGAAAATATTAGTGAGAAGTTACCCTTTAGATCATAACCTTCATTTTGTCCGTTGCGATTAGATACCGTGCTTCAATTGGATTAATTACTGAAATTAATGTTTAATCGAATGAGGAGAATTAACTTCAAGTGAAATCTAATTATCTATTGAATTCGTGAGAATCAACAGTAGTATAGAGTGAACTAACTCAAGAATTGGATCCTGAGTCAATTATCTTGCACCTGTCTAGTAAATTGCCCTTATTTCTCTCAATGATATTTCGTCGTTTCTCACCTGTTACCTTTTGTGATCAATTGTTAATTGCTTAATTTTTAGTAGTTAATGTTAGTTGATAATCATCAAATCAAGTGTTAATTTTTCTGGATCATAATCAACTGAAAATTATTCGAACACTGTTTAAATTCAATCCATGTGGAAAGAGAATTAACAAAATATTTCTTGGGTCATACTTCTATTCAAGATAACATGGCAAACAAAGAGATTGATGGAGTAGACTTAGCTGTAAGAGAGGCATCACACAAGAAGCTACATGGATAGCAGCTGAGGCAACCTTTAGAGCTACTGAGGACACTATCGAAGATGGTAGGGGTCGAAGATTCAATCTAAATCTACCCTTGGTTGAAGACCGGTTTGAGAATCAACACCCAGACCTGAGAGATCATTGGGTGATTATGCCAGACCAGTCTACAATCAAGGACTGTCAAGTGTCAGATCTCCACCTATAGCAGCAAACAACTTCGAGTTGAAGCAAGGCTTGCTTCAAACCATCTAAAATAACTGTATCTTCAGAGGGAAGGTGAATGAAGATCCTAACACTTACTTGATGGACTTTGAAGAAATCATGAACACCTTCCAGTACAATGGAGTATCAAAAGATGCGGTCTACTTAAGGGTATTACCCTTCTCATTGAAAGATGACGCGAAGCACTGGCTTCGTAGCTTACCCACATGGTCGATTAGGACATGAGAAGATATGACAAAAAGGTTTCTTGACAAGCACTTATCAACTGCAAAAACGGAAAAATTCAGAAGGGAAATCCACAATTTCTGCCAGAAGGAGACATGAACGATTTTTGAAACTTGGGAAAGATTCAAGGAGATAGTGAGAAGGTGTTAACATAATGGAATAGAATTGTGGATGCAACTTCAGGACTTCTGGGATGGACTGACACCCTCCTCATGATGAACTCTGAGTACTGCATGTGGAGGTCCATTAATGAAGAAAACTCCGGAGGAGGTCGTCTTAATTCTTGATGAATTGTCTGAGGACGCTAACCAGTGGCATGTTGAGGATAATGATAAGAGAAAATCTGTTAGGGTTCACCAGGTGGACTCTAACACATCAGTGCAAGCCTAACTAGACACCATGGCCAAAGAGATAAGAAAGTTGACATTGGCCAAGATATAGAGTGAACCGCAAGCAGCATGTGACTTTTGTGGAATGGGACACCCCACACATGAGTGTCAAGCTTTAGATGAGGAAGTAAATACGGTAGGGAACATTAATAGAGGAAACTACCAAGGTGGGAACAACTATGATGCTATGGGTCAAAGACATCCAAGTTTTTCGTGGAGTTCACCTAGTGAGAGTTTGAACTCATGGCAACAAAATAATCCTAGACCCCAGGGTCAAGGACCGCCAGGTTTCAGAACCAGCAGAGGCAACAATACCAGCCACAACAGTCAAATCAGTTCAGTATGGAAGATCTCATGAAGGCGTTCATCAGCAAATCAGATGCAAAATTTGAGACTCAGGGCACAACCATCTGAAATTTAGAAAGACAAATTGCAAACTTATTATCTGAGAGGGCTCTTGGGACTCTACCCTCTAACACTAAAAAGAAACCAAAGGAAACAATAAAAGTTATATCTTTGAGAAACGACAAAACATTAGCTGACCCAGTTGTGAAAGCTAGACCAGAGGCAGTAAACAAGCAGACTGAGATAATGGAAGAGAAAAAGAGTGAAGAACATAAAGGCTAGAGTAGTAGGGTACAAAATGAGATTGAAGAAAGTAGATACATGCAAGCTCTACCATTCCCTCAAAAGATAAAGCGGGAAAAACTTGACAAATATTTTGGGCGGTTCTTGGAGATGCTCAAGTAACTTTATGTGAACATTCCCTTCAAAGAGGTATTCACTCAGATGCCTGCTTATGCTGAGTTCTTAAAGGAAATCTTGTCTAGCAAGAGGAAGTTGGAGGAGACAACAGTGGTAAAGCTAAATGCCCATTGCAGTTCCATATTACAAAATAAAATTCCCCAAAAGTGTGGGGATCCAAGAAGCTTCACCATACCATGCTCGTTATAGAGTGAGAAATTCGACAAGGCCCTCTGTGATTATGGTTCTTCTATAAATATAACGCCTTTGTCTATATTCAGGAAACTGGAAGATGAGTTTGGAGTGATGAAATCAATACCAGTGTCCTTACAACTAAATGACTAGACCACCATTTTGCCTGAGGGAATCATTGAAGATATTCTAATACAGGTAGACAAGTTTGTGTTCCCCATAGACTTTATTGTGGTGGATATGAAAGTGAATATGGAGGTATCTCTAATTCTAGGACGACCATTTTTATGTACAGGCAGAGATATTCTTGATATCTACGAGGGGCAGCTTATGCTCAGAGTGGGCAATGAGAAAGTGGTATTCCAAATGAAGATGATGATGAAATACCCCAATGATGAGGCGTCTGCCTACTCGTGCTTCAAGTTAGATATTGTCGGGGAATTGGCTGGAAAATATAAGTTTGACAAGCTTGTGGGGGATACTTTAGAGAGATACATTACTCATTCTAGCACCGTAGAGGATGAAGATCCTGAAATAAAAAAAGAGGCTGAAGCTCTTAAAACTAAGGATCAAGTGGTTGATAAGGAGGAACTAAAAGAGGAGGCTTCTAAGCCTAGTGTGGAATTGAAAGTCCTCCCTACTCACTTGAAATATGCTTTTCTTGAAACTAGCTATTTTCCTGTGATTATTTCTGCTTACTTGACAGGTACACATAAGCAAGCAAAAGCTGGTGAGCTGCTGAAAAAGTACAAAAAAGCCATTGGCTGGAGTATAACTGATATTCAAGGAATCAGTTCAGCCATTTGCATACACAAAATTCCGCTGGAAGAAAATAGCAAGCCAGTGGTACAACCCCAACGCAAGTTGAACAAAAATCTGGAGGAGGTAGTGCACAAGGAGATCATTAAATTGTTAGATGCGGGAGTGATTTTCCCATCTCTGATAGCCAGTGGATTAGTCAAGTGCAAGTTGTACCCAAGACCGGGGAAAAGATAGTGGTGAAGAATGAAGATAACGAATTGATCCCAACACGAACAGTCACAAGGTGGAGAATGTGCATTGATTATAGAAGACTGAATGATGCAATAAGTAAAGACCATTTCCCACTTCCCTTCATTGATCAAATGCTCAAAAACGTGGCTGGACATGGATGCTACTGTTTCTTGGATGGGTACTCAGGCTACAATCAGATACCCATTTACCCCGAAGATGTTGAGAAAACTACATTCACCTGCATGTCAGGTATTTTTACTTACAGGAGGATGCCAATTGGGTTGTATAATGCACCTGCCACTTTTCAGAGGTGCATGATGTCTATATTCTTTGATCTAAACGGGAAGTGTCTAGAGGTATTCATGGATGATTTCACCCTCTTTGGTGATGACTTTAATGATTGCTTGAAGAATTTAGAGCTTGTGCTTGAATGTTGCGAAACCACTCACCCGGTTCTTAACTGGGAGAAGTGCCACTTTATGGTGAAATAGGGAATTATCATGGGCCACAAAGTGATTGCACATGTCATTGAAGTTGATAGAGCAAAGGTTGATATAATTGCTGGGCTCCCTCCACCGACTTTTGTAAAGAGTATAGGAGTTTCTTGGGACATGCTGGGTTCTATAGAAGATTCATTAAAAACATTTCCAGCATTACCAAGCCGTTAATTGCATTGTTAGCGAAGGATGTCAAGTTCGTTTTCACTGTGGAGTGCTTAAGAGCATTCGAATTGATAAAAGAAAAGCTTGTGAGTGCTCCTATTATGGTTACACCTAATTGGATCTAGACATTTGAAATAATGTGTGATGCTAGTGATGTGGATGTGGGGGCAGTTCTAGGAAAAAGAAAAGATAAGATGTTTAGGCCCATCTACTTTGCAAGCAGGACGTTGGATGATGCTCAAGTCAACTATGCCACCACTGAGAAAGAGTTATTTGCTGTGGTCCTTGCTTTTGACAAGTTTAGATCATATCTGGTGGGGAATAAAGTGAATGTACACACTGATCACTTAGCTTTGAAATACTTGATGAGTAAGAAGGAGTCCAAGCCGCGTCTGATGCGGTGGGTGTTGTTGCTCCAAGAGTTTGACTTAGAGATCATAGATATGAAGGGTATAGAAAATCAAGTTGCAGATTATGTATCTCGACTTGAGAGACCTTCTATTAAAACAATTAAAGTAAGGGAAGATTTCCTTAATGAGAAGGTTTTTATGCTGGTAGTAGGTTTTTATGACTAACTGTTTTTTCTTTCATTGTTGATCACCTTACTATCTTATTATTTTTATTCTGCTTTTATATGGCCTTTTGTTACTGTCCTTTCTTATCTATAGTTTCATTAATGTGGTGCTTATGCTTTCTTGAGCCGGAGGTCTATTGAAAATAGCCTTTCTATCCTCACAAGGTAGGGGTAAGGTCTGCGTACGCTCTACCCTCCCTAAACCTCATGTTGTGGGATAATACTGGGTATGTTATTGTTGTTATTATTGTTTGTTCCTTGATGAGCAGATTTGCTCCATTGATGCGGTCTCCGAAAGGCCGCCTTGGTATGCTAGTGTAGCCAACTTTGACTAGTGGATGGTTGCCTCATGACCTCTCTCGTGATTAAAGAAGGTGGCTTCAAGGTAAGGTAAAAAGTAATTTTTGGAATGACCCGTTCTTATTTAAACTGTGTGCAGATGGTGTGATTTGAAGATGTGTGCCTGAAGTAGAGATGACAAGCATTCTTTCTCATTGCCATGATGGAGCAGGTGGAGGACGCTATGGTGGAATCGCACTGCAACAAAGGTCATGAAGCCAGTTTGTATTGGCCTACTTTGTACAAAGACGCTCGGGCTTATGTAGTTGCATGTGACAAGTGTCAAGGGGCAGGTAATATTAGCTAGAGGGATGAAATGCCTCTCAAATCCATTTTGGTATATGAAAATTTTTGATGGTTGGGGCATTGACTTCATGGGTCCGTTCCCATCGTCGCATTCTTATGAGTATATCCTAGTAATCGTTGACTACGTCTCTAAATAGGTCGAAGCAATCCCTACTAGGACCAATAATGCTCGGGTGGTATGTGAGTTCTTACGAAAGAATATCTTTACATGCTTTAGGACACCTTAGGTGATTATCAGTGACAATGGGTCACATTTTGTGAACAAGCAATTTGCTGCACTGTTGTCCAAGTATGGGGTCACCGCATAAAACAGGAACCCCATGCCATGCCCAAACTAGTGGGCAAGTTGAAAAAGTGGCTAACCGTGAACTTAAATGAATTCTTGAAAATACGGTTAGTACTTCTCGTAAGGATTGGTCTATAAAGTTGGATGAAGCTTTATGGGTGTACAAAACTGCGTTCGAAACAACCATAGGAACTTTACCGTTCAAATTAATGCATGAAAAATCATGTCACCTACCTGTTGAGATATAACATAAAGCTTATTGGGTAATTAAGATGCTTAATCTTGATCTTAGTCTTACAGGTGAACATAGGTTGTTGCAGATGAATGAACTGGAAGAGTTTAGACTGGACGCGTATGAAAATGCGCAAAATTTTAAGAAAAAGTCAAAGAGATGGTATGATCGTCTGATTAAGCCAAAGGAGTTTTATGAATGGGACAAAGTTTTGCTATACAATAGTAGACTTAAGTTGTGCCCTGAAAATTTCAAGTCAAGATGGACAAGTCCGTATGTTGCGAAACACGTCTCACCGTATGGCGCCATTAAAATACAGGATAAGGAAGGGAATGAAAATTTTAAGGTGAATGGGCACAGGTAGGGATGGCAATGGGGCGG
>AWOL01S0088071.1:20590-51079 GCA_000715115.1 Nicotiana otophora | reverse complement strand
GGGGGGGTAACATTGTTTGCGGGGGCGGGGCGGTTCTAATTTGTTTTTTTAAAAATTAATGCGGCGCGGGGCGCGGGTCAAGATTTTAATTTTTTTAACTAAAACCTAAAAGCCTAAAACGCTACCAGCCAAAGACAAATTCTCAGAAGGTTAATGTTATGCATTTTCCTGCTCTTTGCTTGTTAACTAGACCACACAGTTTATTGTTAATTAAGACATAATATTAATATTTGGTAAATATGGACAGAAGTTAATGGATTGCCTGCTTCCTTACATCATGATGGAGAGGTCCTAATGATAGTTTCACCAGTCACCAATCTAAAGGCCAAATTAATTTGTAAATACACACTCCCTTGTGCATATATTCACATTAACAAGAACATGATTTAAAAAATATGAGGTAACAAGAACCAAAATAGTTTGTAAGAAACATAACTTTAATTTATAAAGACAGTTACACAATATGAAAATTAAAAAATATGAGGTAACATAGAATTACTTCATATGCACAAAAGTAAGTGGAGTTAACACCAAAGAAAGAAGAAAAATTAAGAAATATTGAAGAATATATAAATTATAATGCATTGGAATATGGTATCTTTTGATAATACTCTTAAATTAGAAAAAATTAAGAACAACAAATTATACTTTACGGGACAGGTTAAAACCTTCGCGGGTTTATGCGGGTTTGTCCCACAACCTCACCGCCCACACCGCTTGCTATCCCTAGGCACAGGTTGAAACCGTACCTTGTTGGAGGATTTGACAAGCAATCCTCTAGCATCGTGATCAAATGAGCCTAAGTGACGGAGTCTAGCTGACAACTATAACTCAGAACTTCTTCTAACCCTTTTTTCTTGCTTTTGTAGAATAGTTAGATGATTGTACTGTAGGATTATTAGAGTTTAGGAATTTCGATAATTGTTTGAACAGGTATGAGTATGAATTGGACACAAAATAAGTACATATTAGAGTGGGGGTGCAACCCGTATGCTAAAACATGAAAAAATCGGAATTCTGAGAAACATGGCTTACTGCACCGCATAGGGCTCCGCGCCAGACTAAACTTCACCTTTGATAGAAAAACAAGCCTCTGAATATCCCCACTATCGCGCCACACCCACCGACACGGCAGTGCAAATATTGCGGCCATAAATTAAAACAAATCTGGAAAATTAAGAAAAAAACATAACGCCCCCCCTTTCCTTATATAGATCCGTTCCCCCCTCTCCCATATCTCTCATTATATCTTTTCAAACCTTCCTCTCTAACTTACCCCTAAATCCCCCATTCTTCTTCTTCTTCTCCAATTTCTTCCATACCCATATCCTACCACTCCTCTCCACCTTCAAGGTAAATTCTTGATGACATTCAAATCCGCTACTAAAAAGTAAATGGACACGGTCGCATGTAATATAATTTACCTAACTATGAGTCGGGGTCGAATCCCACAGAGAATAATATGTAGGCGATTAGGCGTGTAAGTGAACTATCACTTATTATGCTAAGCCAAACAATTAGAAAGGTTTTGAGAAAATATTTATAACTAATTGCGAAAATGTAAACTAACCTAGAAAGCAAGTAAAATGATCAATAGCTACAAGCATGAATGCATTTGGAATTACACTCAAGTAACGATTTAATGTATTTCACGATTTTACAAATATGAGCGAGTTTATGTTAATTAGCCTGAGATATTAATTCTATAATAGCTTCTTCCGAAGACTAACAAGCTTTTCTAATTGAATTATCCCTAAAACAATTAAGAGATTAAGCACACCTGAATATGGATACAAGTAGTTCAATCCTCTCCCTAGGTAGAATCTATAAAGTGAGGGTTAAAACCTCAACAACAACAACAACAACCCAGTATAATCCCACTAGTGGGGTCTGGGGAGGGTAGTGTGTACGCAGACCTTACCCCTACCCTGGGGTAGAGAGGTTATTTCCAAATGACCCTCGGCATCCTTCCCTCCAAGAACTCCCCACCTTGCTCTTGGGGTGACTCGAACTCACAACCTCTTGGTTGAAAGTGGAGGGCGCTTACCATCAGAGCAACCCACCTGGTTAAAGCCTCAAGTTCTTGTTAATTAATCTTTTTCAACCCCAAATTATTTTTTTCAAAATTAATTCGAAGTGAATGGGCGAGTCTTAGGGTTAGCTAATCCCTTTGGAAACATTAAAGAACAAGAATAATTAAAGAAATAATAACTCACTTCATAATAAATAAAAATTATTCAATACATAAGCACAACAAGATATTTAATCTACACTTTAAATATGAATATTTCCATAAACAAGATTCAAGTGTTGAAAAAATTAGTACACACTTAGATATACAATACAAAGCAAGGAAATGAAGAAATGAACACAAATGGGTAAGAAATTCTCAACCAAAGCTTCAAATCTTCAAGTCCCAAGTGTGTGTGCAAGAACCCTAGCTCCAAAACTTGTGTTTTCTAGTCAAGAGACTGAAAATACACCAAAGATGTATTTTTAATAAGCTAGGTCGTGTATTTGTGGGTTTGGGATAGGGAAATGTGAATTGCCAAATCTGTCCGGAGCTGAAGCCCGTTGGCCGCACCTGCGGATGAATCCTTGTAGGTGCGGTTTCGTAGATGTGGATACCTGTTCGCAGAAGTGATATTTGATGGAAATGGCTACTCCGCAGAAGCAGCTAAAAGAGCGCAGAAGCGCATCCGCAGAAACGGTCTTCAACCGCAGAAGCGCGATAGCAGATGCGGTCTTCAACCGCAGAAGCGGTTGATCAATAGCAGATGCGATTTATGCCTTGCAAGTCTTGTTCCGCAGATGCGGATGCTTCTGCGCAGATGCGATTTCACTGGAGATTTTTGCACTTCTTTCACTCTTTTTTGCATTAATCCACTTCATTTAATTTTAATTCTCTTCAAGACTTTATTTACTTAAAAATCTAATAATGCACACCATATATTACCTCATTTTATAATTAAAGGACAAAAAAAACTAAATAAAATAGACTAAAATGAGTGGTAAAATCACCACTCATCAACACCCCCAACTTAAATCTTTTGCTTGTCCTCAAGCAAATCAAAACCAAATACTCAATGAGGCGCTAACATTTAAAACTCAATTAGCATCGCTATCATCTTCAAATCCCATTCTCCAATTAAGCACAACACTTATGGTTTTGGTTGGTACTAATAATTAGGCTCAAGCATGTGAACTTCAACCAACGGAGTTTTAACATAATCAAGTGACAACACCCAAGTCTCAAGAAGTGACTCAAAAGCACTAGTCTACTATATATGCTAAATTTACTCAATTCGGAATATATCAATGTCACTAATCCATCATAATCCATGTGCCCCCGAAAGAAAGAAAATCCCAAAATCAACATATTTACAATAACAATACAAGGGACAAATGTACAAAGACACTCACTCTCAACAATGAATTTCAAGTGTTACAAAATATTATGCCATAAGCTTGCCCTTATTTTAATTCGCCGCCTATTCAAGAATATTCGTTTGGAGATCCCATAAGAACTTTTTAAGCCTGTAATATTGGTTTAGGGAGGGGTAAGATAAGCATTTGGGATACAAATGACTACACCCTCCTTGAACACAACTCACATTTGTCTTTTCTTTTTGCACTTTGCTCCTTTTTAAACCACATAGACCTTATTGATATCTAGTTACCAACATAGAACCACCTTAAAGTACCTCTCTAATTTTCTCAAGATTCCATATTTTGTTTAACAACTATTTTCTTTTGGAGCTTGAGTATCTTCATATAAAAAACTTTGAGGTATATGCTTCTACACACAATGTACATCTTCACTATTTTCCAATTAATACCAACACCCCCAACTTAGGCTTTTAGCCTCATGTTTAACATTCAAGAAGGGACTGGTTCAAAAGAGGGAATTATTTCACAAAAAGGAAAAATATTTGTAATGTGTTAGCCAAAGAAAAGGTTAAAGGATCAAATAGGATTAACTAGTGATAATATTTATGCAATGGTAGGCTAGAAAGGCTAAAGAGGCTTTTTCAAAGATCACAAAGAATGCCTAAGGTTATCCTTCCAACAAAACATAATTAACATTAACATTGAAAGACCAACCAGGCAAGTTCTAGATGTTAAAAATAAATGCAAGAATTATTTTTAACAAAAACTAACATACGTGGCACATGAACTAATCAAGACGGATCAATTTCACTTCTTAATAAGCATAATTTGAGCAGTATCATGCCAACTAATGGGCAAAGAGTCACAAAATGAGCCAAACCGTTATCACAAAAAATATTCTTCCTCATGCAACTTACTTTTTCAATTTACAATCAAAATTCATAGGGGTATTCTTAATTCACACTTCACATACAAGAGACTAATTTTATTAGTACCAAACAATCCAAAAGTATCCACATACCAAATCAAGACTAATTCCCTTAAAAAAGTTTTCACACTATCCATCATAGGGAAAAGTCACCCGATTCAATACAAAAATATTCCTCGGGAAAGAACCATAGCATAAGAAAAACCCAAGAAAATTTATTGAAAAGTATATTACTACTAAAGAGATAATAATAATATAAACTAAAAACTACTAAAGAAAATAGAATAAAAACTAAAGGGATAAAATAAAATAACTAAAATCTACTAAAGAAAATAAATAAGTAAAACTAAAAATAAAATAGAATAATAAAAGCGACTAATACTAAAGGAACAAAAATAACATAAACTAAAAACTACTAAAGAAAATAAATAAGTAAAAAAAATAAAATAGAATAAAAAAGCGACTAATCCGCAATTATATCATCAATCACAAACTACGCCCTGCAAAGGCACATGACAAACAATAGTAGAACAAGCCCGACAATGGCACATAATATTCATATAAAAGCCTGATAAGGGAACACAATATCCATACAAAAACATAAGCCCGACAAGGGCACAAGTTAAGCATCAATGTACAAATAAAGTATATTCCCTAAAGGCACCCCTAACTAAAAACATTGCAGTGTCCTCACTGCACAATATCAAGATAAAATAAGAGTGGTTTGAGAGTCTCCTTGATATATGCATCAGACTAGCAGACTGCGAAAAAAAGCTAACTCTCGGCCTCATCATCATCGGTAGCATCTGTATCAGCATCAACAACACTCGACAGGAAGGAATACTCTTCACTATCATCTTTGTCCTCGACTGGTATCTTCCTGTTCGGCATCCCCCATTTGAAGACGGCCTTGATGCCTCTCCACATCTTTATCATGAACTTGCTCTTCTTCTTATTTTTCTCTTTCTCCTTGTGGAAATCTGCCTGAAGATCTACATGTGCCTTGGCCATGTTGCCATAGGCTGCCTCAAGCCTTCTAACAGAAGCTGCCAACTTCTCCTGCGACTGTGCTTGTTTCTTCTGGTTCTCCAGGTAGGTCTTCATTTCTTATCTGATAAAATACTCGGGCGTAGGCTGGGAGTGTAAGGGCCCACTAGGGATTTGTGACACTAAGTCACGGATGGAGACAGGCTGTGAGTTCAACATCCCAAATGGTCTCTCAGGCAGGGCTGCCTGTAAGGAGGACTCTGGTCCGGCAGCAATGGTGACTTTCCTCTTCTTACTCTTTACTGCACTACCCTCGCCCGTTACTCTCAACAAATGAAAGGGTTTGTCGATTGGTAACTACCTATCGGTGCTACACACCTCAACATCTGCCCGCTAGCACAACTCTGTAATCAGTGAAGGGAACATCAAGCCTGAGCTGTCATCTAGAAAATACTCTTTCAGCTCCTGAAGAATAAAATGGTTGACATTCACATGAATGCCGTCGAGTATGCGTGCAATCATCAGGTCTCTGCCATATAAAACATCCGAAACATTTTCACACGGTGATACTCTGTTGCAGATAATGTAGAGCCATATCTTGGCCTCAGCTGTGAAGTCGATGGACTTCAAACCCTTTCTCTTGTTTGCCCACTTTTCTCTCACGCCGGCTGGATAAAGTTTAAAACTAGCCAATCTCCGTTTGAGCAATGATCCTTTTCTCCTACTGGCTCGAGTGGATGGTGAGGAAGCCATAGAATATCGTTGATTTGTTCAGTTCCAAACCTCACTATTTTGCCTAAGCCCAACCACTGTTGAGTGACCATGGAGAGGGGGTGGTCCTTCTGCAGCTCTGCCAAGTCAGTCTCTCCCCGAGTAACATGAAGACGCATATCAGCAAATAGCAGTTGCACTATCTCCTCTACACGAAGCAATCTCTGATCCACAGGAACAACAACCGAAGGGGGTCTGTCACAACTATGACATCAAAGGCCTTAAGAGACCGTATCACCGAAATTGTCCTATCATAATGGAACTTCTCCTCCACATGGTGCGTCCAAAGAATCTGAGTGATCATGCTCGGGAAATACAGGCGGCAGGCCCCAAGTGGTCGTACTTGAGCCATGCGCTCAAGCATAATCTTGCCCAGATCAAACTTCATCCAAGTCAAGATGGCATAAATGAGACACACCTTCAACCCGTAGACATTAGTGTCATTTTGGGCAGGCAAGATATTTGCATTAATCAACCATAGAATGAACCTGGCGGGATGATGGAAATTGCTATTCTTCATGTCATTGTGGAACTCATTATCATCCCCCATCCACGTGGCAGAAGAATCAGCGCCACACAGTTGGCGCCTAATATCAGGATAGGGGGGCCGACGCAGTAACCTCTGAAACAACTTATGAGAGTGCTCTATGAACCCCATAATATGGTTTATCACCTGTGAGGCAAAGGGGATCATATTGCCTCTCACTTGCACCTCATACACCGCATCCAAACTGGCCTCAGACTGCCAGTTGGCATAGAACTCTTTTACCATGTTCACGTTCACCGACTCACCGAGACGAAACAAGCATTCAAAACCCAGGTATTTGATATTGTTATATATCCCCGAGTACCTCCTGGCTAGCTTGCCATCATCAATACCAACTTCCGGGTCGGGGCTCACCGCTGGAACAAAGGTCCGGTACCAATTTATAGCATGAGCTGGCACAACCCGAATACCATACTTGCATCCCGGTACTACATCCGCATCTGGATCAATGAATTCCACTTCCTCCTCCACTAGGGAATGGGGAGGTGCCCGTCTACCTCCTCTATGGCTACTAGAGGCAACCTTAGTACGTTTGCTAAGACGACGAGAAATTGTACCTACACAAGATGAAAACAATTAGCCACAATACTTAAAACAAAAAGCACGACCAAACGGGGTGACCAACCACACTTATGTTATTGGCATGTTCACAAGTACAATGTATATCGGGGACTCAGACTAGCCCATTGAAAGCATGCCACATGTAATCAACAACCCACCCAACCACTAACATAATATTACAACAACACAACCATTGACTACACTTGTGTAAAATACAAAATTAAGAAGCTAAACTAGTAACTAAGAAAATAAAATAAGAAGTTATATTAATTTACTACTAACAAAATTAAGAAGTAATAATACAATACTACACAAGTACTTAACATGAACTGGACACCCCAATTAGCACCTAGCAACACATTAGCATGGGGGTGGTCAATCGATTAGCACTCGGGGCTAACACGTTAAAGTTTCGCAACATAAGAACATGACCTCCCACCCCTCACTTATCATCAATCATCACATTATCTCATAATAAATATCCTCCAATTAAGCAACAATTTCACCTTCCAAGTCATCGAGGCATTTTATCAAACACATTGTAGTCACCAAATTTAACTTATAAGTTTAACATCAGTGGTCTAAGATCACTACAAAAACATATCAATCAACCATCCAACAACAACCAAAACAGCACCACATTGAAACAATAGCACACAGTGCTCCAATGTTGCACCAAATAATCATGAATTTTCGGCCATATAGGCACCGTCACCAAGCTTTATCACAAAACAATTCCAACACCATCAAGACACACCAAAAATCATCCACAAGCATAATACCAGCGAAAATCCCACAACTTTAAGCATAAATTCGGCCATAATAAGCAAAGTAACCAAAAACTTATCAAAAACTACAACTACCTAGGATTAGGTTGAACTAAATTAAAACTACCTAAACACTATAATTAAATACTAAAAGAAAGAGAAGAGATGAGAAGAGAGAACTGATGAGTGGTGATTTTACCACTCATTTTAGTCTCTTTTCTTTAGTTTTTATGTGCTTTAATTATAAAATGAGGTGATTTATGGTGTGCATTGTTAGATTTTCAGATAAATAAAGTCTTGAAGAGAATTGAAATTAAATGAAGTGGATTCATGCAAAAAGAGTGAAAGAGGTGCAAAAATCTCCAGTGAAATCGCATCTGCACAGAAGCATCCGCATCTGCGGTCTTGCATCTACGAGAAATGGTCTATATCTGTGGAACAAGACTTGCAAGGCATAAATCGCATCTGCGATTGATCAACCGCTTATGTGGTTGCGCTTCTGCGGTTGAAGACTACTTCTACGGACGCGCTTCTGCACTCTTTTACCAGCTTCTACGGAGTAGCCATTTCCACCAAAAATTGCTTCTGCGAACAGGTATCCGCATCTGCGAAACCGCACTTGCGAGGATTCTTTCGCAGGTGCGGCCCACGGGCTTAAGCTCTGGACAAATTTGACAATTCATATTTCCCTATCCCAAACCCACAAATACACAACCTAGCTTATTGAAAACATATCTTTGGCTTATTTTCAGTCTCTTTACTAGAAAACACAAGTTTTGGAGCTAGGGTTCTTGCACATACACACTTGGGACTTGAAGATTTGAAGCTTATGGTTGAGAATTACTTACCCATTTATGTTCATTTTTTTATTTCCTTGCTTTTTATTGTATATCTAAGTGTGTAATAATTTTTTCAATACTTGAATCTTATTTATGGGAATATTCATATTTAAAGTGTAGATTAAATATCTTGTTGTGCTTATGTATTGAACGATTTTTATTTATTATGAAGTGAGTTATTGTTTCTTTAATTATTCTTGTTCTTTAATGTTTCCAAAGGGATTAGCTAACCCTAGGACTTGCCCATTCACTTCGAATTAATTTTGGGAAAAATAATTTGGGGTTGGAAAAGATTAATTAACAAGAACTTGAGGCGTTAACCCTCACTTTATAGATTCTACCTAGGGATAGAATTAAAATACTTGTAGTCATATTTGGGCGTGCTTAATCTCTTAATTGTTTTAGGAATATTTCAATTAGGAAGTCTTGTTAGTCTTCGGAAGAAGATAATATAGAATTAATATCCGAGGCTAATTAATATAAACTCGCTCATATTTGTAAAATCGTGAAATACGTTGAATCGTTAATTGAGTGTAATTTCTAATGCATTCATGCTTTTAGCTATTGATCATTCTACTTACTTTCTAGGTTAGTTTACATTTTTGCAATTAGTTATAAATATTTTCTCAAAACCTTTCTAAGTGTTTGGCTTAGCATAATAAGTGATAGTTCTCTAACACACCTAATCGCTTACATATTGTTCTCTGTGGGATTCGACCCCGACTCATAATTGGGTAAATTATATCGCATGCGACCGTGTCCATTTACTTTTTAGTAGTGGATTTGGACGTCATCAAAATTGGCGTCATTTCCGGGGAATAATTTGGCGTATTTGGGTTGTTTGAGAAATAAGCGTACGTGCTTTGGTCCAAACTTATGAATATTTGTGTAATTAATTTCTTATCTTTGTTTATTTTTCTTGATTGTTTCTTGTTTACTTTCTTAAATTTTGAAAAATGGCATCATATAATGAAAATTAGTTGGATGGTAGTTGTTCATACATTGATGACCCTTGTCCTTATTGTGGAGGATCACACTCATTGCAAAATTATTTAAATTCTCCCGGGGGCGGATTGTGCACACAATCTCAAACCCATGAGTCAAGTATTTATGATAAGTGTGGAAATCAAAATGGCCATTGGGACAATTGTGCTTATTTGTCCTTCCCTTTCCCGAACCCCCGCTATAATGATTCTACTTTTTGTAAAAACAAGTATAGGGATATGGAAGTGGAAGAAATTGAGCATGGTCAAAATGGAGATTTCAAGCTCATGATAGAATGCCTACTTGAAGGAGGAAGCAAAGAGCAAAATGCATTGCAGGAGCTTTTGGAAAATAGTCTCAAAACTGATTTGGCTCTTGAAAGGTTGTACTCACAAATGTGAGAAATGGTTGAAGCTTTAGAGGTCCAAAAAGCCTCGGAAGTGAATGATAGCCAAAAACCTTCCTTAGAGGTTGAAGCCGAAAATCCTTTTTTGGCACTTGATCAAAATCAAGAAGAACTCTCAAATGCTCAAAATGAGAGGATGATGCTCATGTTGGAGGCCATTCTTGAAAATGAGGAGAAGCATCTTGGCACTCGAGGACTTAAAACAAGCACTACATCGAAATGATGAGACTATTCGCACTTTGGAAGATCAAATGAAGTCATTGATTGAGGCTCATTATGTCTATCAATTTGAGAGTGTGGAAAGAAGTCAAGAAGAGTCAAACTTCGAGGAAGAAAGTGAGCTTTATTTCGAGGAATCAAGAATTGAACATTCGCCAACCAACTCCATGCTTGTTGGTGATGCCAAAAAAAATATGGAATTATTCAAACGATATAATTGAAAAGATGGTTGAAAATGTATTTAGTTTGGGGAAAAAAGAGGATGTCAAAATCTGGAAAAGGTTGCAAGTTGGGTGTTTGATATCTCATTCCATGCACTTTTCAACTTTGGACTTGTATGGTGATATGGGAATTGAACCATGTGAATCTATGTGGGAGTGTAAAGAAGAAAGACAAGAGCCATACATCTTGGAATTTGAATATTCAAGAACGCAAAATGACATTCCTCACGTGAAAGCCAAGAAATGCAAAATGAAGAAATTAAAGTTTGGCTTGATCATCTACTTACCACTACCCATCGCTCGTGGTCACTAAGTTGATTCCAAGTTGGGTGCCCAGTTCATATCTTCCAAGTGGCGAGAAAAGTGGTAAAGTTAATTCGCGTCGTGCTTGGTGGGAGGCAACCCATCGTTTTTAAATTTTTAGTCATTTTTGAATTTATTTATTTTTAGAATAGCTTAGTACATTATTTTTGACTAATCTGCCAAGTTTCAGATTTTTTGGAGTTGAATTGAGGAGGTTGAAATGTTGGAACAAGCCAAAGCAGTGGCTGCCCAGTTATGGTATTAAGAAATTTGGTGCAACCGCTTCTACGGAAATATTCACGAAGAAGCGTGTTCTTAGCCACAGATGCGGACTTATCGCAGAAGCGGCATCTTACACGCAAAAGCGTTCACGCTGAAGCGTGTTTTACACCGCTCATGTGGAAGAATTGCAGAAGCGACTTGTTAACCGCATAAGCGCAGGCGCAGAAGCGGTTATATCCCCGCAGATGCGATGCGTCAGATAATTTTAAAGAATCCATATCTCTCACCAGGTAATACTATCTCCCTCTCAATCTCAACTCCCCAAGCGCTTCTTCTTCTTCTTCTTCTTCTTCTTCTTCTTCTTCTTCTTCTTCTTCTTCTTCTTCTTCTTCTTCTTCTTCTTCTTCTTCTTCTTCTTCTTCTTCACGGTCATTCCCCACAGTCCCATTTTTTCTATTTTTAATTAATGTTGATATTAGGGTAAGGAAATTGGTTTAGAGTATGCAATTGTGGGCTGTTGCTGTTGAAAAGCATATGGGGAATTCTGAGTACCTAATTTGTTTAAAGAAGTATAACATTCTCAATGCCCATTAAATGTTCGACAAATTGTCCGAAAGAAATTTTGTTCCTAAGTACCTTAAAATCATGTATAATAAAGTCGTATGTTCATGTAATGCATTAATTTAGAATTCTTGAGTATAAATTATGTGCCAAAATCATGTTTGGAATTGAAAAGATTCGGCAGTTTCTGGGTTTTTGTGAAACCCCTGATGAATACCGCAGAAGCAAACAAGTGCCGCAGATGCTATCTCGCACCTGCGATGCCTTTTCTGCAGGTGCAATTCACTGGTCGTTGTGAAAGTTCGCAGAAGCGACGATATTTCCACAATAGCGGACCCGCACCTGTAAGGCTCTTTCTGCAGGTTCGGTGACTGGGCATTTTGTGCAAAAATCAATTTAGCTTGATTCTTTGGCCTAATTGCACTGTTTTGAATTGCTTAACATGATTATAATTCCCGACTAACTTGGTTTTAATTTTTTTTTTAGGTACTTTAAGCTTAAAATGGACCCGAACAGGAACGAAAATACGACGGTTGATCATGAAATTGAGGATAAAGCTGAGGAGGAACAATTCGACACTGAACGATTCATATCTGCTGATTGTCATCGCCAATATTATGAAAACCTTCTTACAAAGAAGGTCGTACTTGAAAAGGGAATCTCCGAGGATAAATTGGCCGAGTTACTTCCGGATTTTTATGGCAGTCTACAGACTACCAGCCGGTCTTGTTTCATGCCTACTCCGTGTAAGGCCAATGAGGAGTGGATTCGTGAGGTTTATGCAAACCTTTAGCGTATAAACTTCAATGACTGAGCACATATGCCGCCGGATGAGGACGTAAACTCTGTTTCCTTCGACGATGAGGAGTATCTGCGCACCTTTGAGGGTGTTGATGAGAAGTAGGCCAAGGGCCTCAGGGAGTTACCGTTTTACTCTTGTTTTTATTATTTTGTATCGGGGATAATGGAATTTCTTATGTGTGGGGTGGGGTGCTCCTATGTGGTTGTATTTGTTTGTTTTTTATTTGCCAATTGGCTTTGTTTGATTTGTTTCTTGCTCTCTTAGACAATATGGTCTGTAATTATAACTCTAAATTCTATTGGCATGTAATAATTAGTAATCATAATTGTTTATTTTCGACTCTTCCCAACGATGGATTTAGTCGACTGGCTTCTTGAGGGATTTGAATGCGAACGAGAAAAATAAAAACAATTAAAAATCACTTTCTTAGGTTGTGTAATAATTCTCCCTTGATTTTTCTTTGTGCTGCGGTTCTTTTCCAAGGGTTTTACTTGAACTAAGTGTAGTTAGTTTTTTTTTAGTTTTATAAGAATAAAGAATCTTGAGTCGTAGTGCTAATTTGAAGCAACATTTCTTGCATTTGTTGTGCCTTGAGAGCAGTGAATGCTTTAGTTGTGATGCTTATTCTCAATTCATGAATCATGTATAAGTACCTTAGTTTATTTGATTGTGACTTTGCTTAACTACTTTGACTAGAGAGTCGGGATAGATCCGATCCAAAGTGAGTTATATGCCAATGTGTGAGTGAGGTTTTTTTTGATATTTTGTACATGTCAATTGATGCCTAGAACTTGCCCCGTGTGTTTGCAAAGTGAAATAGTAGTCTTGTTGTAACGACCCGACCGGTCGTTTTGAGCATTTGCACTTCGCTCGGTAGTTTACGGGTGTGAGTAGCTCCATATAAGGTATTTTGACTTATGTGAATTGTCGGTTTTGGTTTTCAGGTTATTTAGGACTGATTTGANCCGGTCGTTTTGAGCATTTGCACTTCGCTCGGTAGTTTACGGGTGTGAGTAGCTCCATATAAGGTATTTTGACTTATGTGAATCGTCGGTTTTGATTTTCAAGTTATTTAGGACTGATTTGGAAGAATGATTCTCAACTAGGGAGCTTTAAATTCGAAAGAGTTGACCAAGTTTGACTTTTTAGCATTTGACCTCGGATTGGAATTTGGATGGTTCCGTTAGCTCCGTTGGGTTATTTTGGACTTAAGAGCGCATCCAGATTGTGATTTGGAGGTCCGTGGTTGAATTTGGCTCGAAATGGCGAAAGTTGAAATTTTAGAAAGTTTGATCGGGAGTGGACTTATTGATATCGGGGTCGGATTCTGATTCCGAAAATTGGAGCAGGTCCGTAATGTCAAATGTGAATTGTGTGCAAAATTTGAGATCAATCGGACGTGATTTGAGAGGTTTCGACATCGATTGTGGAAGTTCGAAGTTTCAAAGTTCATAGATTTTGATTTGAGGTGCGATTCGTCGTTTTGATGTTGTTATGTGTAATTTGAGACCTTATTAGGTCCGTATTATGTTATGGAACTTGTTGGTACATTTGGACGGAGTCTCGAGGTGGCTCGAGTGAGTTGCGGACGTAGTTTAGATAATTTCAAATGGTTTTGCATTGCTGGTTTTTCTGTTGTTACATGTTGCTTCTGATGTTCTTCACGATCGCGAAGTCTTGGCCGCGATCACGAAAGGTGTTTGGTCAGTGGAGCTATTTGTTCTTCGCGTTCATGCTTCTGATGTCGCGTTTGCACTGTATTGAAGATTGTAGTCTTCGCGTCCGCGTCCATGTCTATGCGTTCGCGTAGTGTTGAGCGGGGGTTGGTCAGTCTATATGGATTCTTCATCGCGTTCGCAGTGAGTTATCCGCAATCGCAAAAGTCTGGTAGTGTCTTTCATCGCGTTCGCGAGGGGTTTCCGGGAACGCCTAGTGCAAAGTGAGGCAGTGTGGGTAGTGTCTTTCATCGCATTGGCACTGGAGTGGTTTTATACTAGGGTGTCTTGTGTGGTGAATTTTGGTTAAGGATCATGGTGTTCTAGCAAGGAGAAGTATCAATTTGAAGGTAATTTGGAAAGGATTTGGAGAAATAGTACAGCTTGGTAGTAGGTTGGATCAGCACAATAATAGATATAATCGGTTCTTTAGTTACTTATGACGTGGCTAGTCTCTATAGGTGTTTCGTGGCAATGCTCTTGGGTTTTGGCGACTTGCGTGGCTGGGTTGAGTTAGAGAGATTCGGTTCTGATAGCTTAGTTATGTGCAAATGGACTTCGACGAGTTCTCAATGGTTTTTACCCCAGTTCGAGGAGTATATTTCCTGCTGGCGTGAGGAGCATGTGGTGTATAGTGAATTTCTCCTGGATAAAATCAAATGAAAGGTCTTTGGCTAATTAAGTATGTAGTTGCTTGTGACTCGGGGTGGACTATGAAGTTCTCGTAGTTTTCATATGATGGCATGGTATATGCGGTGTGTTGTGTGGGATTTGGATTTACGTGAGCGAGATCACAATTCAGTTTTGAAAAGAAGGTCATAAGATTCGTAGGCAGCATGGACGGTTTCAGATGACTAGGTAACTGATATTACTAATCGGTATGGCTTGATGAGAGTATACATTTCAGAATGGGCAATGTGTTTTGATTTATGGATACTTCACGGGTACTGCGACACTCTCCTGGTTGATCAAATGCTGATATTCAAATTTTGCTAGGTGGCACGGAAGAATTTTAGAAGTATTCCTCGTGGGATGATCATGTATGAGCGATATGTTAGACATTCGGGCGGTGGAGATGGAATCAGATATGGTGATTCATGTGTTTTATGGATATGGAGGTTGAAAGTTCTCAGGAGCAGATTGTTTCATGGTTGTGGATTGTGAGGTTGTGGCCGAAGCTAGCAAGATGATAGTAAGTGTTATGATTCAGTCATTGTGGACTTCGGAGGGTTATTTATCTATTTGTGGGTGACCAGAGTCGATTTGGGGGTCCATTAGTAGGCCCAATTAGGATGTGTATTTTACACCGAGCCGGATTGGTTAGTTTCATACTGCTATTGTTGAGGGATGTGCCATTCAGTTGTTGTTGAGCTTATTCGTGTTATGAAATGATCTATGAGTTAGTCTTCTATGCTACGAGGAGTTGTGATTCGTTAGTTATAAGCACACCTGGTGCGGTTCTATTTGGGCTTTATAGTAGAAGATGAGCGAGATGAGTAATTGGGTATTGCATGGTCG
This sequence comes from Nicotiana otophora, assembly GCA_000715115.1. Lineage (NCBI taxonomy): Eukaryota > Viridiplantae > Streptophyta > Magnoliopsida > Solanales > Solanaceae > Nicotiana > Nicotiana otophora. Next base: position 35,338 of record AWOL01S0088071.1, on the reverse strand, counting down.
ATGACGTATGGGTTATATTCTTTCGGGTTTTGTGTGGCATTGTGTCATCTGCTTCTTCATGGTTATGGTAATGCACTTTGAGTACTTGATGTCGCATTTCACGTGGTTATTGATTTTGAGCATGGTGGCTGAGGTATTTCATATGGACCAATGTTTGGATGGGGTCACGCATTGCAGCAGAGTTATGTTGAGATATGATCCCTTGTGTTAGATTCGTGTGTTTTGGTTCTACAGTGTGTGATAGGTTCTTAGCATTGCGTTGTGGTGGTACTTGTTGAGCTTGCGGGACAGTTCTCCTGTCTGAGTCAGTTTTCCATGATTTGGAATGTTGCTTATTGGTGCACGGATTGCACGGTTATGGATTTAGTTTGTATTGATGTGGCATGTCACTAGAATGGTCGTGTTGGATGAGATGAGATCATTGGACCTAGAATGGATACTATCGGAATTGATTGCAACATGTTTGGAAGGATAATATCGAAAGTCGGCTTAGAATTGGCTATAGTTCTTGTCGAATGAGAGGGAATTCCATGACTAGTTGATCTGATGAATGGTTATGAGTTCTGCGTGTTTCTTACATCATCGACAGTGTACGAAGGTTTTAGAACGAGGTTTTGTTTGACATAAGGTTTATTACCGATATTGGGTGGTTTTGAGCAGCCACTGTGATTAGAAATTATTGCTATGAGTATTTGAGTTATGCGGTATATCATGTGATTACATCTTGGATTATGGTTACAACTTGTTCAGACTTATACAGTGTGTAGATGCGAGATTCTGACCTTATAGAAATTTCGGATGTTGGAAATTGGATTCTAAGGCTTATGGGCTAAGGTTGGAGTAATGATCTTCAGTTATGTTGTGTTGTCGGGCCTATATGGAATAGGGTGACGTGGGATCACCCCCGGGTGTGTGCATGGTAAAGTTACACGACAGTTGATGGCTTTGAGAACAACTCTAGGCACGTTCGAGGATGAACATATGTTTAAGTTGTGGAGGATGTAACGACCTGACCGGTTGTTTTGAGCATTTGAATTTTGCTCGGTAGTTTACGGGCGTGAATAGCTCCATATGAGGTATTTTGACTTGTGTGAATCATCGGTTTTGGTTTTCAGATTATTCAGGACTGATTTGGAAGAATGATTCTCAACTAGGGAGCTTTAAATTCGAAAAAGTTGACCAAGTTTGACTTTTTAGCATTTGACCTCGGATTGGAATTTTGTTGGTTCTGTTAGCTCTGTTGGGTGATTTTGGACTTAGGAACGTGTCCGGATTGTGCTTTGGAGGTCCGTGGTTGAATTTGGCTCGAAATGGCGAAAGTTAAAATTTTGGAAAGTTTGACCAGAAGTGGACTTTTTGATATCGGGGTTCGGTGTTTGGTCAGTGGAGATATTTGTTCTTCGCGTTCGCGCTTCTGAGGTCGCGTTCACACTGGATTGAAGATTGTAGTCTTCGCGTCTGCATCCATGTCTATGTGTTCGCGTAGTGTTGAGCGGGGGTTGGTCAGTCTATATGGATTCTTCATCGCGTTCGCAGTGAGTTGTCCGCAATCGCGGAGGTTTGGTAGTGTGTTTCATCACGTTCGCGAGGGTTTTGCCACGAACGTGTAGTGCAAAGTGAGGCAATGTGGGTTTGTGCTTCGCGAGCGCGAGGCTGTTACCGCGTTCGCGTAAGAGGATGCCTGGGTAGAAGTATAAAGTACTCTATTTCAAGGGTTTCAGCCATTTTTACATTTTGGGAGCTATGGAGCTCGGATTGAGGCGATTTTTGAAGCAATTTTCACCATATGAATTGGGGTAAGCGTTCCCTACTCATTTTTGATTTTATATCACGAATCTACTTTCGTTTTTGGTAATTGGATTGTAAATTTTATAGTGAAAATTGGGGGTTTTGGCCTAAAGTTTCATAATATGAATTGTTGAGTTTTGAAAATCGAATTGAAGTCGGATTTTAGTGAAATTAATATGGTTGGACTAGTAATTGAATGGGTTGTTGAATTTTGTAAATTTTGTCGGGTTCCAAGGTGCGGAACCGGGTTGGGCTTTTGGCCGGTTTTGGGCTTTTGATTCAAGATTTGATCTTTTTCGATCGCGATTGGTTCCTTTAGCATTGTTTGATGTACTTGAGTTGTTTTTGGTTAGTTTCAGACTGTTCGGAGGTCGGAACACGCGGGATGGCATCTTTGGAGCATCGTTTGGCTTGCTCGGCATTGGTATTGGCTTGTTCGAGGTAAGTAACTCTTCTAATCTTGGAGCTGAGGGTGTGGACCCTGAATATACTTATTATGTGTTTGGTTTTGAGGTGACGCACATGCTAGGTGACGGGAGTGTGGGTGTGTACCGTGTGAACTGTGATTTCTATTATTTCTGTGGCACTGTGTAGTTACCTGAGCTTTTCTGAAATCATGAAATCTCTACGTACTAGAGTTATCGAGATGTGATTATGTTAGAAACCATGTATAGGATACATGTTTATCCTGTTGGGACCCACTGAGGTTATTTCTGTTGTTGAGTAATCTGCTTTCATTGCATTACATACTCAGTCATACGCATTCACATGCATATCATATCTCAGTCTCTGTTGTTATTTATTGATGCATCATATCATTGTTTTCGGGCTAGTATCATGACATTGTGAGCCCGAGAGACCGGTGAGATTAATGACTGAGTGAGGCCGAGGGCCTGATTGTGAGGATGATTATGGGATCGGGCTGCACGCCACAACGAGTTAGATTGGCTTACTATAGCACATGAGTTGTCCGTGCAGCACGTGAGTTGTCAGTGCGATTCCAGATATTGATATTATGGCACGTGAGTTGTCCGTGCAGCAAGTGAGTTATCCGTGCAGCACGTGAGTTGTCCGTGCGGATTATAGCGCTTGGGCTGTAGGAGCCCCTCCGGAGTCTTCACACCCTCAGTGAGTGCAGGTACCCACTGAATGCCAGTGCCGAGTGCCGAGTGACTGGGAGGACCGAGTGAATTGGTACTCTGAGAGTATACATATGATCTTTATCACTTATTTGCATCGCATTTGGCATGCACACTTGACATACATGCATAGAGATGCATTTTTCCTCATGTTGTATAGTATCACTTCATTTATGACTTCTCACACATGGTGACATATGGGCATAGTGATGCATTTGTTTTACACTGGATATTTGGAAGAAAATGAGACATCTTAATCATTATTGAAAGGATTTTTGGGAAAAATTACAGTTTCAAACTTACTCGTATTTTGGCTTTTTGTTTCGGTAATAGATTTGGGTTTTCACTAGATACTTGAAAAGAAATGTCTATTTCTCTGGAACTGTGAACGAACTGAGCATTTTATTTCTGAGATACCTCTTTTGTTACTTGTACTATGCTGTTATGAACTATTGTGGAATATTGGTGTTGGACCCGACCTTTGTGTTAGCTCATCACTACTTTTAACCTAAGGTTAGGTTTGTTACTTATTGAGTACATGGGATCGGTTGTACTCATACTACACTTTTGCACCTTGCGTGCAGATATTGACTGCTGACGTTGCTGTGATCGACGGGAGCCAGCACTGAAGATGTACCTGCGTCCTGGTTGTAGCTGCCTCTTGTTTATGGTAGCCTTAGATCTATAAAGCTCTGTTTATGTATTTTTCAAACAGATGGTGTATTTACTTTATTTCCGTTTTGTAAACTCTATTCTTAGAAGCTCATGATTTGCACTATTAGTCCTTGGGAATGCATAAGATTAAGATAGTTTCTTTACGTAATTGCTTTATTAATTGTTATTGGAATTGGTTAGTGGTTAACTGGCTTACCTAGCGGGTTGAGTTAGGTTCCATCACGACTAGTTGGATTTTGGGTCGTGACACATGTTCAGTCTAGGAAGTGATATAGACATTTCTTTGTGAGCCAATTGTATGCATGTGACCCGCCTAATTGTTGTGTATCCTAGTTAGCCCCTTTGAGCCTGTAATCCTATTTTCTTTGGCAACCACACTACAAGCCTAATCCCTTTGTTTTGAATTAACTAGTTGTTTTACCTCTTTTGAGCACTTGAAATATTTATAAGTTTGTGAAAAGTTGAGTGGATGTATGGTAGGCTTTTGAGTGGAGCTAAGAATAATGGAGAAAGATGCATTAGTTGAAAATTTGTGAGAGCCACATATAAGGGAGTGAAAATAAAAGAGAAACAAAAATCAATCAGAACTTGGGAGTTTGTGTGGTAGTCTCATCTTGTCCGTTCTTAAAGAAAGTGGGAGCTTTAGGTTATTATGTTGTGAAGGTTGAGATTTGGTTCAACACAAGTGTGTGGTTTTAAAATGTAAAATTGTATGTATTAAAGTGCTCAGGGAGGTGTAGTCACTATATCCAAATGTATCATACCCGTCCCGCAGCCTACATTACAACCAATAAAAGTCCTACTTGATCCTTGACTGAATGAGCTCAAATTAATAGAGTACTACACTACGGGCAAGCCTATGGTGCGTTTTCTGTGGCGTATGAATTTTATTTTTGAGAGTGAGTTAATTCTTTATATCTTGAGTTCCTATTTATTCTTGAATTTTATTGTGCGTGAAACTACTCTCTATCTTTAGTGTGAGGGCACATGATTTTCGAAGGAAAGGTGAAGTCTTTGACCTCTGTGTTAGAGTAAGTGAGCAGGTTGTGTAAAATGCGTGGTGCTTTTGAGTCGAGTCTTGAGGCTAGGATGTTATGATATGGTGCTTAGTCTATTTTAAATATTCTTGGCATTATGTCTTAGGGAGGTTGTTTGATGAAAGGTCGTCCCTATATGAAGTGTAGTTTGATTGTTCGAGGACGAGCAATAGTCTAAGTGTGGGGTGTTAATGATAGGCTAGAAACCCGTATTTTAGCCGTAGTATTTCACTCTAATTACTGCATCTTACGTGTGTTTGAGCTTAAATGATAGTGAATTACACTAATTACATGTTTTATGCCTTGTAGAAAAATGATTCCGAGCTATTAAGGTAATTTGTAGCTAAATCGAACAAGTTGAGTAGAAGCCCAAGAAATTAAGTCGGGATCACGTTCGGGGTCGAGGACCAAGCCCCGATATCAAAACGTGGACGAAAAGATTTTGTCAGGAACCAAAATCACATCACATGCATCGTGATGGCACTTAGTCTCTAAGACTAGGTAAGCCGATTACGATTACATTTCGAGTCATTTTCTTTTGAAATAGATAATCAAAACCCACAGCGGAAATAATTATAACAACCTCCCAAGACTGGTAATACCGAGTCAACGAACTCTAACTGAATACATGCAATGATCTCAAGGATCGAATATACAATACTGTTCGAATAAGAGTTGACAATACAATAAAATGGAAAAACTCCAAGGGACTGCGATGACCAAACAACTCTATCTTAAATCCTTGCGATCACACTCTAACCTCTGTCCGAATCAGATATCCCCAATATCTTGCTTTGCACAAAAATGTGCAGAAGTATAGTATGAGTACACCATAGTCAGTACCCAGTAAGTATCAAGACTAACCTCGGTGGAGTAGTGATGAGGTACAGTCAAGAAACGAACACCATAAATATTGCTCAAACGAATAAGGAACAAAAGCACAACCAATTAATCATGTCCTTCAAATATACGCCTTTCAAATGTAAGTCTTTCAAATATAAATATTTCACATATAAGTTTTTCAAATAAAACTCTTTCGAATATAATTCTTTCAAATAAATATCTTTCGAATATACTTCCTTTAAATAAATATTTTTCAAGTATAATTCTTTTAAATAAAAGTCACCGTGTGACACCTCATTTCATAATCATAGAACACAGGTCTCATCCCACTTTCATATTTTTATGGCACCTCGTACCCATATCTCTATTACAACTGCACGGACAACTCACGTACCAAAATATCAATGTATATAAGATCCACATGATCAATTTATTTTCAATAGCGTAAGTTTACAATTTTTAAACAAAGTAAGAAATTAACAAAGAAATGAGTTTATTTTAGAACGCGTTTGCGTGAAGAAAATGACATTTCAATTGAAATGAAGCATCCGATAGCTACTAATTTGGATGTAAAATTTATCAAATTAAAACATAATAGCAAATTACTTTTATTAAAAATAACTAAAACCTCGAAAACCAGTAAAAAACTAGAAACACAAATCCTCAGAGTCTCGTACGAAGAGCCAAAGCCAACACAATACAACAAGAAATACAAAACACATAATAAAATCAAATAATACATCACGGAAGAACACAAGAATTTACATATCACGAAAAAAATAAAATAACCAAAGGCAAGTGCAGCCATAGAGAAATATCAACAAAGGGCACTCCCGAGGTATCGCCTCGTAGTCCCAAATCATAGATAAATTTCAACAAAGGTCACTCCCGAGGTACCGCCTCGTAGTCCCAAATCATAAATAAATTTGAACATTTTCTTATATCACCGCGGGAGCCTTCACATTTAGTTTTTAAAAATTATTTTTTTCGAAATAGCATCCGGCGTTTTAGCCCACCTTATCACACCACATGACTTCTAGTAGTTCCCCTACTAGCCACGCGTTTCAAGCCCACCTTATCTCACCGCATGCATTTCAACACCCTGACCTTATATCACCGCATGTGTATCAATATCACTATATTCCACAAATCGCACCTCAAGTGCCCAAATATCACAGCATAACACAACTTGCACCTCAAGTGCTCAAATATCACAACATATTATAAATTGTACCTCAAGTGCACAAATATCGCCACATATTATAAATTGCACCTCAAGTGCTCAACTATCACAACATATCACAAATTGCACATCAAGTACTCAAATATCAAAACATATCACAAATTGCATCTCAAGTGGTCAAATATTATAACTTGCCACAGAAATCAACATTACATTATTTTTCACAATAAGGAGCCCATGGCTCGACCATAATGTGCACAAAAATCTTAACAAAAATATATAGGAGTGAACAACTCAACAGAATAATATTTCACAATTAACACTTTGCCTCAATATGATTTACGGCCTTTATAACTCAATACTAATTTCAAAAACATGAATTGGAAAGTAATTCATCAAGGAACAACGCCTTCTTAAATCTAATTTTTTGACAAATAGATTAATACCTCCTTTTAAATTTATTTAATAAATTATTTGCAAATGAATAATTCATAATGAAATTATCTTCAGGAAATATCAACTCAACAAAAATACAGGATTCACATAAAATTCAAGGTGGCAATCACACCAAATTATCATATAAAAATAAATTCAACAACCAAGGATTGAGGCATGGCAAATAGAGAATTTAGTAAATTCCAACAAATTTCTAATTTAATATTTAAGGGTTTCTTAGAATTTTAACCGGTATAATTTGCACATGTAAGCCAAGTACGTACTCGTCATCTTGCATACACGGCTTTTCACATTTCACAAATGGCACATACGACTCAATGCCTAAGGGGTAATTCCCCCACTCAAGGTTAGGCAAGATACTTACCTTTTTGAAGTTATGCCGATATTTCAAAATAGCCTTCTTGCTTGAATTGACCTCCGGGGAGCTCAAATCTATCAAAATTGATTGTATAACTTCATTAAAATTCATCGAAAATAATTCTGGATAATAAAATGTCAACTTAAAATTTGCATTAAAAAGTCAACCAAAAGTTAATGTGGGGCCCGCCTCTCGGTACCTGACAGAATTTTCACAACATTCGAACACCTATTCCGATACGAGTTCAACCATACCAAATTTACCAAATTCCGATAACGAATCAACCTCCAAATCTTAAATTTTTATTTTTGAAAGATTTTGCAAGAATCTCATTTTCTTCCAATTGATTCACTAATGAAAGATGAAAATAATCATGGAATCATGAAATATAATGAAAATCGAGTAGGAAACACTTACCCCAATTCATTTGGTGAAAATCCTCTAAAGAATCGCCCAAATCCGAGTTCCCTAGCTCCAAAAATGTTGAAATGAGCTATAAAAAAAATGCTCAATAAAAACCCATTTCCCGTCACTAAAAGTCTATTGCCCGTCACTAAAGGTCCGCACGAGAACCTACTTGCACCAACAATTTAATATTTCACTAAAAAGGCTCTAACTCCATCATACGAACTCGGAATTTGACGATTCTTGTTCCTATGAGTCACAAATAATAATACGAACCTAGTCATTTAATCGAAACTCAATTCAGAGCTCATTTTTGGAATGCGATACCAATTTCGCTCGTTAAATAATTAACTCATGTTTCGCGCTAAAAACCTAGTCGCGACTTGATGAAATTAGACCAAACCCTCCAGATCATTCCTATAATTCATTATCAAACTCCTCGAAGTCTCGAAATTGAATTTTGATCTGTAGAACTAAAAATGAACCTTTGGATCATTACATGCTTATGCTCAAAACGCCAAACTCTTCCAAAACTCATTCGAGCCCCATGGGATCCCAACCAAGTATACTAACAGGTACCATAACATGACACGAACTTAGTCGATGCCTCAAATTACATTCAACAACACTAAAGCATGAATCTCACCCCAATTCAAGCTTAATGAAAACTAACGAATTCCAAATTCTACTTTCGATGCTGAAACTTATCAAATCAATCCGGATTGACCCCAAATTTTGCATACGAGTCCTAAATGATATAATGGAGCTGTTCCAGTTTCCGGAATCGAATTTCGACCCCGATATCAATAAATTCAACTCCCGGCCAAACTTTCTAAAAATCTTCTATTTTCCAACTTTTTGCCAAAATACGACAAATTGTCCAACGGACGTCCCAATCCAAGTACAGACATATTCCTAAGTCAAAAATCACCATACGAGGCTATTGACATCATCATAATCCTATTCCGGAATTATTTGCTCAAAAGTCAAACTTCGGTCAACTCTTTTCATTTAAGCTTCAAAAATAAGGATTGTTCTTCCAATTCAATTCTGAACCTTCCAAAACAAAACTCGACCGCACATGCAAGTCATAATATACATTACGAAGTTGCTCGGGACCTTAAGTCGTTGAACGGAATGTTAATTTTCAAAACGACAAGTCGGGTCGTTACATTTTCCCCCTATTAAACATACGTTCGTCCTCGAACGTGCCAATAATTATTCTGAGGACATTAAATTACTGAGTGTATTCTTACACACATACCCGCGGTTGATTCTACGTCACCGCAAATTTAACATGGGTCCTATAACACCATCTCAGTTGAGATTATTTCTTTTATACATATTTATACACTTTAAAACCAATTTCTTGCACTCCAAATATTTTTAAAAGACATGATTTTGACATCACCACACGATATTAGTCTCAACCGGCTGTAGCAAATTGTGCCTACGTATATGTCATACGTATTCCCATAACCACATCCCTGGTCATAATAGTTGTTCATAATTAATTCTAGCATCGTTAATTAACCTCACATTATCCAAAACCTCGTTTCAACAACACGCGAGGCATGAAGACCTCATAATTATTTACCCGAATTAACGAATCACATTTAACGCCACATGGACACTCACCTCGTAGGCTAAAACTCAATAATTACATCACGAAATGGCTAAATATGCACATAAAAACACATACAAGAATTATCAAATAAGTCTAACAGGTATGACTCCCTATTAGTACTATAGTACAAATTTAATTTCACAAGGGAGAATTTAAACATATACATTTTCATCATAAGGATCTCGTCCTTATATAACTTCCACCAGGACTTGTAACCCGATTTAAACATTTCACATCACATTAAACCGCGGGGATCCCATCCTCAATTCTGAATCACAAGTACTTTGCACATTGTGTCAACTGGAATTTTCTATTTTTTCTCTTCTTTTTAATAAATTCCATGAAATAATTTCACAACACATAATGAACTCCCATACCGGTAAGGCATATAATTCATAAAATTACAATCAATTATCCCGAAATTACGTCAAAACCACTGTAGTGAGTAATAAAAAGCCACTTTTAGCCTCATAGATCTCAATAGTGATCAAAACAGAATGATAGACACTGCTATCGCCATAGAATCTCCCAACAGGGGTAAACACAAAAGTAGATTACAGAATTACGAAGCTCTTCTATNGTAGGGCATATAATTCATAAAATTAAAATCAATTATACCAAAATCACATCAAAACTCATCATAATGAGTAACAGAAAGTCACTTTTAGCCTCATAGATCTCAATAGTGATCAAAACAGAATGATAGACACTGCTATCGCCATAGAATCTCCCAACAGGGGTAAACACAAAAGTAGATTACAGAATTACGAAGCTCTTCTATAAGTGGAGCATGATAGGAGGACTCACCTCGATACACAGAACCAAATCAAACTAAGGAAAGTATTCATTTATAACAAATCAAGATCGTACCAGTAACGATAACATCTGGTGTATCGACCCAGCCAATTCATATCGATTATATCAACGGGATGGGCCTCCCCCTCTAGGGCGCCCTCTACCTGCCTGTCCTCCACCCCTAACTGGTTGTGCACGTGGAGTATTAACTGGAATAAAGCCTGTAGCCTAAGTGTTCTGATGAATTCCACCTCTCCCAAGTCTGGGGCAATTTCTTATGATGTAACTAGTATCACCACACTCATAACAATCCATATGAGGGCACGACTACTCGTACTGAGTCTGTGCCGGATAACTGAAATAACTATTTTAAGAACCTCGTGTCGGTGGTGCACTAAAAGTATTAACTAGAGCACTACGAGTACTTTGAATTATGGGCTGGGCTAACCGACTGCCCGAGCCTCCACCATGATGTGTCATAGCTGCAGAGTAGAATCCACTAAATCCTCTAGAGTTCCGAGACCTTTTGGCCTCCTTAGACTCCTTCTCCTCACTTCGAACGCATTCTATCAACCTAAAAATCTCTACTACTTGCTGAAATGGAATGTCAGTCATGTAACTCTCGAGCCATACATATTTTAAAATCATAATCGAGCCCTTCAATTAATCTGCAGACTCGTTCTCTAACTGTAGGAACCAAGATAGGTGCATGGCGGGCTAATTCACTGAACCTGATAGCATATTCTAACACCGTCATGGTGCCCTGTCGCAACCGTTCAAACTCTATGCGCCACGCATCCTGGAGAGTCTGGAGAACAAATTCTTTCAAAAATATCTTCGAAAGTTAAGCCCAAGTTGGTGGCATGACATCGGTTGGTCTACCTTCTCCATAAACATGTCACCATTGATACGCTGGTCCTCACAACTTAAATGTAGTAAAGGCAACTCCGCTTACTTCCAAAATACCCATGATGCAGAGAATATTGTGACACTTTTCTAGAAATCTCTGGGCATCCTCGGTAGCTGTGCCACTGAAGGTTGGTGGACTATACCTCTTAAATCTCTTAAGTCTCTTTTGTTCTTCTTCTGATGCGTGTGGCCTGACCTCAGGCTAAACCATAATAACAGGCTATACCAGCACTACACTCGGAACCTGACCAACGTGAACCTACTGCTCTGGAGTATAGGCGATTAGATTCCTCCCCAATCTGTGAAATATTTGGTGAAACAGAGATCAATCCCGCCTGAGTCAATGTACCAAACATGTTCAGGAACTGTGCTAAAGTCTACTAAAGTCCGGGGGTAAGAACAGGTGCTTCCGATACCTTTTCCCCAACTAGAGCTACTGGTGGCTCCTGAACTGCTGCTCTGACATGTGCTCTAGCTGCGACACGTGCCCTTTCTCAGTCTCTACCTCGACCCCAACCTCTTTCGGCCATAGTAGAATGCGCGGGTGTCTGCTAAGCTGACCCGATAGCACGTGTCCTCACTATATTGAGAGAATAGAGATACAAAGGCTCTAACTCCAAAATCAACAAATTCCGCATGAGAGGAATGAAAAATGTGGAAATTTCCTAATAGTTCTATTGCCTCTCGAAGATAAGTACAGATGTCTCTGTACCGATCTGCAAGACTCTACTAGACTCGTTCGTGACTGGTAGAACCTATGAACCTAGAGCTCTGATACCTACATATCACGACCCAAAATCCCACCACATGTGTCATGATTGCATTTAGTGTCTTAAGCTATGCAAGCCGATTACGATTACATTTCGAGCCATTTTCTTTTTAATAGATAATCGAAACCCACAACAGAAATAATTATAATAACCTCCCAAGACTGGTAATACTACGTCACGAACTCTAGCTGAATACATGCAATGATCTCAAGGATCGAATATAAAATACTGTTCGAATAAGAGTTGACAGTACACTAAAATGGAAAGACTCCAAGGGACTGCGATGACCAAGCAGCTCTACCTTAGATCCTTGCGATCACACTCTAATCTCTGTCCGCATCCGATATCTCTAATACCTGGCTCTGCACAAAGATGTACAGAAGTGTAGTATGATTACACCACAGTCGGTACCCAATAAGTATCAAGACTAACCTCGGTGGAGTAGTGACGAAGTACAGTCAAGACACTCACTAGTCATTTAACCTGTGAAATATAGTAATATACAAGGATAAGAGAAAAAGAATAGTAGTGACGACAACAAAGATCAGTCAGGGATATGAACATCAAGGCAATAAGAACACCATAAATATTGCTCAAACGAATAAGGAACACAAGTACAACCAATTAATCAAGTCCTTCAAATATATGCCTTTCAAATGTAAGTCTTTCAAGTATAAATCTTTCGCATATAAGTTTTGAAATAAAAATCTTTCGAATATAATTCTTTCAAATAAATATCTTTCGAATATATTTCCTTAAAATAAATATCATTCGAGTATAAATTTTTCAAATAAAAGTCACTCTGTGACACCTCATTTCATAATCATAGAACACGGGTCTCAAACCACTTTTATATTTTCATGACACCTCGTGCCCATATCTCTATTATAATCGCACGGACAACTCACGTACAAAAATATCAATATATATAAGATCTGCATGATCAATTTATTTTTAATAGAGTAAGTTTACAAATTTTAAACCAAGTAAGAAATCAACAAAGAAATGAGTTTATTTTTGAACTCGTTTGGGTGAAGAAAATGACATTTCAATTAAAAAGAAGCATCCGATAGATACTGATTTGGATGTAAAATTTATCAAATTAAATCATAATAGAAAATTGCTTTTATTCAAAACAACTCAAACCTCAAAAACCAGTAAAAAACCAGAAAAACTAATCCTCAAAGTGTCGTACGAAGAGTAGAAGCCAACACAATACGTAACGACCCGATCGATCGTTTTGAGAGTAATATCTCCGATCCCCTATTTACTGCTTTCTCCGTATCTTTTTCTACTTATGTGACTTGCCGGGAGGTTTCGTTTTTGGTTTCGGAGTGTTTTGGGACACTTAGTCCCTTAAACGGAAGCTTAAATTATAAGATTTTGACCGTAATTGGAACTATGTGAAGACGACTCTGGAATGGCGTTTCGTCGGCTCCGTTAGATCCGTTGGGTGATTTTGGACTTAGGAGCGTGTCCGGATTATGTTTTGGAGGCCTGTAGCTAAATTAGGCTTGAAAAGGCGAAAGTTGAATTTTTGGAAGTTTGACCGGAAGTGAACTTTTTGATATCGGGGTCGGATTCTGATTCCGGAAGTTGGAGTAGGTCCGTAATTTGGAATATGACTTGTGTGCAAAATTTAGGTCATTCGGACGTGATTTGATAGGTTTCGGCATCGGTAGTAGAAGTTTGAAGTTTTAAAGTTCATTGAGTTTGAATTGGAGGGTGATTCGTATTTTTAGCGTTGCTTGATGTGATTTGAGGGCTCGACTAAGTATATATGGTGTGTTAGGACTTTTTGGTTTGTTTGGTTGAGGTCCCGGGGGCCTCGGGTGTGTTTCTAACGCTTAACAGATTGAAATTCGGACTTATGCAAATTACTGAAGTTTTTTGCTTTTTGGTGTAATCGCACCTGCGGTGGGGTGACAACAGGTGCGGACTCGCACGTGCGGAAGGAGAAGCACAGATGCAGATTTGGGCAGCCCAGGCTGGGTTCGCAGATGCGGATCTATTTGTGCAGAAGTGGCCTCACTTCTGCGGTGGGATGGTGCGTAGGTGCGGTGAGGGTCGTAGGTGCGGTTCCTTGGTCGCAGGAGCGCATCCGCAGGTGCGACATTTCTCCCAGGGGACTTAAGATAAGTCTGCACCTGCGATGGAAATTCCACAAGTGCGGCATCATAGGTGCGATTATAGGCCCGTAGATGCGAAATCACAGGGCAGAAAAGGGCCAAGTTCGAGGGTTTTATCCCATTTTCAATTTTGGGACTTTGAGAGCTCGGATTGAAACGATAATTTAGGGATTTTTCAGAGAGAACTTTGGGGTAACGATTCTTAACTCGTTTATGATTATATTCCACTAATCTATAGTTGTTTTCATCATTTAATTAAGGAATTTGGTTGAGAAATTGGGAAAAAAGGTTGGAAGTTCTTCAAATAAGTTTTGAGTTTTGATTAGGATTTTGATATCGGATTTGGATAATTTTGGTACGAGTGAACTCGTAAGTGAATGTGTGTTCACATTTTGTGACTTTTACCCGATTCCGAGACATGGGCCCGGGTCGATGTTTTAGGGCGATTCTCGAAAGTTTTGTTAAAGTATTGATTTCATTAATTAGATGAGTCTATTATAGTAGTATTTATGATATGAAATTGTGTTTGGCTAGATTTGGGGCATTCAGAGTCGGATAATCGAGGAAAGGGCACTCTTACAGATTGATTAAGCTTGATTCGAGGTAAGTGGCTTGCCTAGCCTTGTGGGGGGGG
>AWOL01S0088071.1:0-19250 GCA_000715115.1 Nicotiana otophora | reverse complement strand
AATACCCTTAGGATTTGGTACTATTGTGATATGTGAGCGCTGTGTACGTGAGATGACGAGTGCGTCACGGGCTATTTGTTGGAATACCCGATTTTTACTGAGTAGTAACTTGTTTTCATTGTAATTGGCTTATACCAGTATGTATAGTTATCCTGCTTAGTCTAATATAGCATGTCTACGTGCTTTAACTTCTTATTTGAACTCTGTGCAGTATGCTTAGTTGATTTCCTCTTTCTCCTTGATTTTATCAGTCTTAACTGTAGGATTCTTGTTGTAACTGTTGTATTTATCGGTTTGAGTTGTGTGTTTACTTTGAGACTACGAGGCAGTACCTCGGGAGTTCTCCCTGCACATTTGCTTTTGAGACTACGAGGCGGTACCTCGGGAGTTCTCCCTGCAAATTTACTGTTGAGACTACGAGGCGGTACCTCGGGAGTTCTCCTTGCATATTACTTTTGGGACTATGAGACGGTATCTCGGGAGATCCCTTGTTGAGTATTTACTTTTGGGACTACGAGACGGTATCTCAGGAGTGCCCCTGTTGTCATCACATTGTGCTGTGTTGTTATTGCCTTGTGAATACTTTCTGTTAATTCTTCATTCTACTTCATTTTATTAAATCATCTATCTTATTATTATATCCCAGTAGGGCCCAAACCTGACCTCGTCACTACTCTACCGAGGTTAGGCTTGGCCCTTACTGGGTACCGTTGTGGTGTACTCATGCTACTCTTCTGCACATGTTTTGTGTGCAGATCCAGGTGCTTCTTATCAGCCACACTACTAGCTGAGAGTGCTTGCTTCTGTATGGAGACTTCAAGGTACATCTGCCGCGTTCGCAGACCTCGGAGTCCCCCTCTATTCTCTCATATGTCATTTGCCTTACGTACTTCTTTTATTAAACTCTGGTGTATAGAGATACTAGTTTTTATTCTGTAGCTTATGACTTATGATATTCCGGGTTTTGGGAATACTATGTATTACTAGAGTGTAAGTTATTGTACATGTCGTACGGTATTGTTACCAGTTATTTAGTTATCTGTTGCAGTTAGTTGTTAAGTTTTACTTCCATTTTGTTATTTCCGCATTTGTTTTAAGCTTACCTAGTCGTAGAGACTAGGTGTCGTCACGGCGTCTTACGGAGGGAGAATTGGGTCGTGAAAAGTTTGTATCAGAGCTCTAGGTTCATAGGTGTTGTGAGTCACAAGTCGATTTATTAGAGTCTCACAGATCGGTACGAAGACATTTGTATTTATCTTCGGGAGGCTATGGAATTGTTAGGAAAATTACACTTCTTTGATTCCTTGTCGTGCGAAAATTGTTGACTTCAAAAAACATTCTAATTTCTATATTCTGTTCTCTCACAGATGGTGACGACACTTACAGGCGGATCTGATGATCAGGCACCCGCGCCCCCTACTAGAGCCACGAGAGGCCGGGTCAGGGTAGAGGCCGAGGATGTCCACGCGGTGCACCTAGAGCACCTACACGAGCTTCCACAGAGGAGCCTCCATTAGCTCCAGCTTGAGGGCAGACGCCTGAGATACCTGATGCTGCACCAGCCCTCCAGGAGACTCTATCCCAGTTTCTGAGCATGTTCAGCACCTTAGCTCAAGCTGGATTGATTCCACTTGCTCCTACCCCATCTCAGGCCGGGGGAGGAGCATAGACTCCCATCGCCGGTACTCCAGAGCAGTGGGTTCAGTTTGACAAGGTTCCAGAGATTATACCGATGCAGCCGGTAGCTCCAGCTCAGCCCGAGGTTAGGGCAGTAGATTCTGAGGCGGAGCAGCTCAGACTTGAGAAGTACAAGAAATACCACTCTCCTACCTTTAGTGGATTGGCGTCAGAGGATGCTCAGGGTTTTCTGGAGGATTGTTACCGTATTCTTCGTACTATGGGCGTAGCGGAGTCGAGTGGAGTTTCTTTTACTACATTCCAGCTTAGAGGAGCATCCTATCAGTGGTGGCATACTTATGAGTTCGGTAGTCTGGCTGAGGCATCTTCACTTACATGGACGCAGTTCTCGGACGTGTTCTTGAGGGAGTATGTTCCTTAGAGTCTCATAGATGCATAGAGCGCGGAGTTTGAGCAGTTTTACCAGGGTGCTATGACTGTGTCAGAGTATTCAGTTTGCTTCAGTAATTTGGCCCGACATGCACCAGCCTTGGTTGCCACAGTTCCAAAGAGGGTTCGTCAGTTTATTCATAGACTCCACCCCAGTATCAGGCTTAGCATGACCCGGGAGTTGGAGATGGATATTTCTTACCAGCAGGTTGTGAGTATTGCTAGGAGATTTAAGGGTATGCTTGCTCGGGAGAGAGAGGAGAGGGAGGCCAAGAGGTCTCGAGAGTCTGGAACTTATAGTGGTGCTCGTGCCCCAGCTGTAGTTTGCCATGGTAGGGGTTATGTGAGCTGCCCCGTTCATTCAGCACTTCCAGCCGCCAATGGTATTCCGGCCCTTTCTAGGCCCCATGAGCCTTATTATGCACTGCCAATATCTAGTGTGCCTCCTGCACAGGGTGCTTTTAGCGGTCAGTCCACCGAACCTGGCCCTAGCCAGTCACAACAGCCACACCCTCAGAGAGCTTGTTTTGAGTATGGCGACACTCGCCATATGGTGAGGGATTGCCCCAGACTTAGGAGGGGTGCACCTCCACAGATTTCTCATCCACTGCGTGCTCCACCAGGTCCTCAGGCAATGATTACAGCACCAGCTACCGCCCCACCTGCTCAGGCAGCTCGAGGTGGAGGTCGGGGAGGTCGAGGTCACCCTAGAGGGAGAGGCCAGGCCAGATATTATGCTCTTCCTGCTCGTACCGAGGCAGTTGCTTCTGACTCTGACATTATAGGTATTATTCCGGTCTGTCATAGAGATGCGTCAGTTTTATTTGACCCATGCTCCACTTATTCCTATGTGTCCTCTTATTTTGCTCCGTATTTGGGCGTAGCCCGTGATTCTTTGAGTTCTCCTATTTATGTGTCTATACTTGTGGGGGATTCTATTGTTGTTGACCGTGTGTATCGGTCATGTTTGGTTGTTCTTAGTGGTTTTGAGACCATAGCCGATTTATTATTGCTCAGCATGGTAGACTTTGATATTATTTTGGGCATGGACTGGTTGTCGCCCCATTATGCTATTCTTGATTGTCACGCTAAGACCATGACGCTAGATATGCTAGGATTACTACGATTAGAGTTGAGAGGTACCTTAGAGTATACTCCCAACAGAGTTATTTCATTTCTTAAAGGTCAATGAATGGTTGAGAAGGGATGTGACGTGTATCTAGATTATGTGAGAGATGTCAATATTGATACCCCTACAGTTGGGTCATTTCCAGTAGTGAGGGACTTTCCAGATGTATTTCCAGCTGATCTTCCGGGCATGCTGCCCGACAGAGATATTGACTTTGGCATTGATTTGTTGCCAGGCACTCAGCCCAAATCTATTCCTCCATATCGTATGGCACCTCTTGAGTTGAAGGAGTTGAAAGAGCAGTTACAGGAGTTGCTTGATAAGGGCTTCTTTCGGCTCAGTGTGTCACCTTGGGGTGTTCCTGTCCTGTTTGTGTAGAAAAAAGATGGTTCTATGCGTATGTGCATTGATTATCTCTAGTTGAACAAAATCACAATGAAGAACAGGTATCCATTGCTCCATATTTATGACCTATTTGATCAGTTACAGGGTGCCAGAATGTTTTCTAAGATTGGCTTACATTCAGGCTATCATCAGTTAAAGATTCGGGATCAGATATCCCGAAGACTGCTTTTAGAACTTGGTATGGTCACTACGAGTTTCTTATGATGTCATTTGGGCTGACCAATGCCCCAGCAGCATTTATGCACTTGATGCACAGTGTGTTCCGACCCTATTTTGACTCATTCATCATTGTGTTTATTGATGACATTCTGGTGTACTCCCGGACTCGGGAGGATCATGAGCAGCACCTGAGGACTGCGCTTCAGACCTTGAGAAAAAAGAAGTTATATGCAAAATTTTCAAAGTGTGAGTTTTGGCTAGACTCAGTGGCATTCTTGGGTCATGTAGTATCGCGTGATGGGATCCAGGTGGATCCGATGAAGATTGAAGCAGTGCAGAGTTGGCCCAGACCGTCCTCAACTACGAAGATTCGGAGTTTTCTTGGTTTGGAGGGGTATTACCATCGATTTGTAGAGGGTTTCTCCTCTATTGCAGCACTTATGACCAGGCTGACCCAGAAGGGTGCTTCATTCAGGTGGACAGAGGAGTGTGAGGAGAGCTTTCAGAAGCTCAAGACGGCTTTGACTACAACCCCAGTATTGGTATTGCCTACAGGTTCGGGTCTTATACTATATATTGTGATGCGTCGCGGATTGGTCTCGGCGCGGTGTTTATGCAGGATAGTAGGGTGATTGCCTACGCGTCCAGACAGCTGAAGGTGTATGAAAAGAACTATCCTGTCCACGACCTTGAGCTAGAAGCTATTGTTCATGCCTTGAAGATTTAGCGGCACTGTTTGTACGGTGTCCCTTGTGAGATCTACACCGATCACCGGAGTTTGCAGCTTAACTAACGTCAGCGGAGGTGGTTGGAGCTGCTTAAAGATTATGATATCACCATTTTGTACCATCTCGGGAAGGCCAATGTGGCGGCCGATACTTTGACTCACCGGGCGGAGAGTTTGGGGAGCTTAGGATAACTATCAGTAGCAGAGAGGCCATTGGCGCTAGATGTTCAGGCCATAGCCAACCAGTTTGTTAGATTGGATATTGTTGAGCCGAGTCGAGTGTTGTCTTGTGTGGTCTCTCGATCTTCTCTTTATGCTCAGGTAGTGTGAATATGATGACCCCCATCTGCTTGTCCTTAAGGACACGGTTCAGCACGATGATGCTAAGGAGGTCACTATTAGAGATGATAGTGCACTGAGGATGCATGGCAGGTTATGTATTCCCAATGTAGATAGTTTGCGTGAGTTGATTCTCGAGGAGGCTCACATTTTGCGGTACTCCATTCATCCGGGTGCCGTAAAGATGTATCAGGACTTGCAACAACATTACTAGTGAAGAAGAATGAAGAAGGACATAGTGGAATATGTAGCTCGTTGTTTGAATTGCCAACAGGTACAGTATGAGCATCAGCGGCCAGGAGGATTGCTTCAGAAGTTAGAGATTCCGGAGTTGGAATGGGAGTGGATCACTATGGATTTCGTTTTTGGGCTTCCACAGACTCAGCGAAAGTTTGATGCAGTTTGGATGATTATGGATAGGCTGACCAAGCCAGCTCATTTCATTCCCGTGATGACTACCTATTCTTCCGAGCAGTTGGCACGAATATATATCCGCTAAATTGTTAGGCTTCATGGCGTACCGGTATCTATCATCTCTGACTGGGGTACGCATTTTACATCACGGTTCTGGAGGGCTGTACAGCAGGAGTTGGGTACTCGGGTTGAATTGAGCACAGTATTTCATCCTCAGACGGACGGACAATCCGAGTGCACTATTCAGATACTGGAGGATATGCTCCATGCTTGTGTGATAGAATTTGGGGGTGCTTGGGACCAGTTCTTGCCACTTGTGGAGTTTTCTTACAATAATAGTTATCAGTCGAGCATTCAGATGGCACCGTATGAGGCCTTGTATGGGAGGCGGTGCCGGTCTCTAGTGGCTTGGTTCGAGCAAGGTGAGGCTAGATTATTGGGTACAAACTTGGTTCAGGATGCTCTGGAGAAGGTTAAGGTGATTCAGGATCGACTTCGCACAGCCCAGTCCGGACAGAAGAGTTATGCGGATCAGAGGGTTCACGATGTTGCATTCATGGTTAGGGAACAGGTCTTACTCTGGGTGTCACCCATGAAGGGTGTTATGAGGTTCGGAAAGAAGGTTAAGCTGAGCCCTAGGTATATCGGGCCTTTCGAGATTCTTGAGAGGGTTGGAGAGGTGGCTTACATACTTGTACTACCACCTAGTCTCACTGCAGTTCATCCAGTATTCCATGTTTCTATGCTCCGGAAGTATCACGGCGATCCGTCCCATGTGTTGGATTTCAGTTCAGTCCAGTTGGACAAGGATTTATCTTATGTTGAGGAGCAGGTGGCTATTTTGGACAAGCAGCTTCGAAAGTTGAGCTCGAAGAACATTTCTTATGTGAAGGTTCAGTGGAGGGGTCAGCCGGTCGAGGAGGCGATATGGGAGACCGAGCAAGCTATGCGCAGTCATTATCCTCATCTTTTTACCACTTCAGGTATGTCTCTATACTCGTTCGAGGATGAACGATTGTTTTAAGAGGGGGAGGATGTACTGACCCGGCCGATCGTTTTGAGAGTAATAACCCCGATCCCCTATTTACTGCTTTCCTCGTATCTTTTTCTGCTTATGTGACTTGCCGGGAGGTTCTGTTTATGGTTTCGAAGTGTTTTGGGATACTTAGTCCCTAAAACGAAAGCTTAAGATCTAAGATTATGACCGTAGTTGAAACTGTATGAAGACGACTCCTGAATGGAGTTTCGTCGGTTCCGTTAGCTCCGTTCGGTGATTTTGGACTTAGGAGCATGTCCGGATTGTGTTTTGGAGGCCTGCAACTAAATTAGGCTTGAAAGGGCGAAAGTTGAATTTTTAGAGGTTTGACCAGAAGTGGACTTTTTGATATCGGGGTCGGATTCCGATTCCGGAAGTTGGAGTCGGACGTGATTTGATAGGTTTCAACATCAGTTGTAGAAGTTTGAAGTTTCAGAAAATATTGAGTTTGAATTGGAGGGCGATTCATGTTTTTAGCCTTGTTTGATATAATTTGAGGGCTCGACTAAGTTCGTATGATATTTTAGAACTTGTTGGTATGTTTGGTTGAGGTCCCAGGGGCCTCGGATGTGTTTTGAATGCTTAACGGATTGAAATTTGGACTTATGCAAATTGCTGAAGTTTACTGGTTTCTGGTGTAATCGCACCTGCGGTGGGGTGACCACAGGTGCGGACTCGCATATGCGGAAGGAGGAGCGCAGATGTGGATTTGGGCAGCCCATGCTGGGTTCGCAGGTGCGGATCTCTTTGTGCAGATGCGGCCTAGCTTCTGCGGTGGGATGGTGCGCAGGAGCGGTGAGGGTCGCAGGTGCGGCTCCTTGGTCGCACGGCAGAAAAGGGCATAGTTCTAAGTTTTATCCCATTTTCAATTTTGGGACTTTGAGAGCTCGGATTGAGGCGATAATTCAAGGATATTTCATAGAGAACTTTGGGATAATGATTCTTAACTCGTTTATGGTTATATTCCATTAATCTATAGTTGTTTGCATCATTTAATTAAGGAATTTAGTTGCGAATTTGGAGAAAAAGGTTGGAAGTTCTTCAACTAAGTTTTGAGTTTTGATTCAGATTTTGAAATCGGATTTGGATAATTTTGGTACGAGTGAACTCGTGAGTGAATGAGTGTTCATATTTAGTTACTTTTTCCCGATTCCGAGACATGGGCCCGAGTTGACTTGTTAGGGCGATTTTCGAAATATTTGTTAAAGTATTGATTTCATTAATTAGATGAGTCTATTATAGTTGTATTTATGATATGCAATTGTATTTGGCTAGATTTGGGCCATTCAGATTCGGATAATCAAGGAAAGGGCACTCTTACGAATTAATTGAGCTTGATTCGAGGTAAGTGGCTAGCCTAGCCGTGTGTGGGGGAAATTCCCTTAGGATTTGGTACTGTTGTGATATGTAAGCGCCGTGTACATGAGGTGACGAGTGTGTACACAGGTTATTTGTTGTAATACCCGATATTTACTGAGTAGTAACCTGTTTTCATTTTAATTGAGTTATACCATCATGTGTAGTTATCATGCTTAGTCTAATATCGCATGTCTACATGCTTTAACTGCTTATTTGAACTATGTGCAGCATGCCTAGTTGATTTCTTATTTCTCCTTGATTTTATCAATCTTAACTGTAGGATTCTTGCTGTAACTGTTGTATTTATAGATTTGAGCTGTGTGTTTACTTTTGAGACTACGAGGCGGTACCTCGGGAGTTCTCCCTGCACATTTACTTTTGAGACTACGAGGCGATACCTCGGGAGTTCTCCCTGCAAATTTACTTTTGAGACTACGAGGCAGTACCTCGGGAGTTCTCCTTGCATATTTACTTTTGGGACTACGAGACGGTATCTCGGGAAATCCCCTATTGAGTATTTACTTTTGGGACCACGAGACGGTATCTCGGGAGATCCCCTGTTGAATATTTACTTTTTGGACTACGAGACAGTATCTCGGGTGCGCCCCTGTTGTTATCACATTGTGCTGTGTTGTTATTGCCTTGTGAATACTTTCTGTTAACTTTTCCGTTCTACTTCATTTTATTATATCATCTATCTTATTATTATATCCCAGTAGGGCCCAGACCTGACCTCGTCACTACTCTACCGAGGTTAGACTTGGCACTCACTGGGTACCATTATGGTATACTCATGCTACTCTTCTACACATGTTTTGTGTACAGATCCAGGTGCTTCTTATCAGCCCCGCTACTAGCTGAGAGTGCTTGCTGCTGTACGGAGACTTCAAGGTACATCTGCCGCGTCCGCAGACCTCGGAGTCCCCCTCTATTCTCTCCTATGTCATTTACCTCCCGTACTTCTTTTATTAGACTCTGGTGTATAGAGATACTAGTTTTCTTTCTGTAGCTTGTGACTTATGATGTTTTGGGTTTTGGGAACACTATGTATTACTAGAATGTTAGTTATTGTACATGCCGAGCGGCATTGTTACCAGTTATTAAATTATCTGTTGCAGTTAGTTGTTAAATTTTACTTCCATTCTATTATTTCCGCATTTTTATTAGGCTTACCTAGTCGTAGAGACTAGGTGCCGTCACGACGTCTTACTGAGAGAGAATTGGGTCGTGACACAATACAACAAGGATTACAAAATACATAATAAAATCAAATAATACATCACGGAAGAACACAAGAATTTACATATCACGAAAAAACAAAATAACCAAAGGCAAGTGCAGCCATAGAGAAATATCAACAAAGGGCACTCCCGAGGTACCGCCTTGTTGTCCCAAATCATAAATAAATTTTAACAAGGGGCACTCCCGAGATACCGCCTCTTAGTCCCAAATCATAAATATTTTCAATCTTTCCTTATATCACCGCGGGAGCCTTCACATTTAGTTTTTAAAAATTATGTTTCCGAAATAGCATCCCGCGTTTTAGCCCACCTTATCACACCACATGACTTCTAGTAGTTCCCCTACTAGCCACGCGTTTCAAGCCCACCTTATCTCAACCCATGCGTTTCAACACCTTGACCTTATATCACCGCATGCGTATCAATATCACTATATTTTACAAATCGCACCTCAAGTGCCCAAATATCACAGCATAACACAACTCGCACCTCAAGTGCTCAAATATTATAACATATTATAAATTACACCTCAAGTGCTCAAATATCACCACATATTACAAATTGCACATCAAGTGCACAAATATCACAACATATCACAAATTGCACATCAAGTGCTCAAATATCCAAACATATCACAAATTGCAACTCAAATTCTCAAATATTACAACTTGCCACAGAAATCGACAATACATTATTTTTCACAATAGGGAGCCCATGGCTCGACCACAAAATGCACAAAAATCTTAACAAAAATATCTGGGAGTGAACAACTCAACAGAATAATATTTTACAACTTAACACTTTGTCTCAATATGATTTACAACCTTTATAACTCAATACCAATTTCAACAACATGAATTGGAAAGTAATTCATCAAGGAACGACGCCTTCTTTAATCCAAATATTTGGCAAATAAATTAATGCCACCTTTTAAATTTATTTAATAAATTATTTGCAAATGAATAATCCATAATAAAATTATCTCCAGGAAATATCAACTCAACAAAAATACGGGATTC
The DNA here is from genome assembly GCA_000715115.1 of Nicotiana otophora. Taxonomy (NCBI): domain Eukaryota; kingdom Viridiplantae; phylum Streptophyta; class Magnoliopsida; order Solanales; family Solanaceae; genus Nicotiana; species Nicotiana otophora. Next base: position 9,355 of record AWOL01S0088071.1, on the reverse strand, counting down.
ACATAAAAATCAAGGTGGCAATCACACCAAATTATCATATAAAAATAAATTCAACAACCAAGGATTGAGGCATGGCAAATAGAGGATTTAATAAGTGCCAACAAATTTTCAATTTAATATTTAAGGGTGTCTAAGAATTTTAACCGGTATAATTTGCACATATAAGCCAAGTACGTACTCGTCACCTCGCGTACACGACTTTTCATATTTCACAAATTGCACATACGACTCAACGCCTAAGGGGTAATTCCCCCACTCAAGGTTAGGCAAGATACTTACCTTTTTGAAGTTATACCGATATTCTAAAATAGCCTTCTTGCTTGAATTGACCTCCGGACAGCTCAAATGTATCCAAATTGATTGTATAACTTTATAATTCATCGAAAATAATTCCGGATAATAAAACGCCAACTTAAAATTTTGCATTAAAAAGTCAACCAAAAGTCAACGCGGGGCTTGCCTCTCGGAACCCGACAGAATTTTCATGAAATCTTCAGATACGAGTTCAATCATACCAAATTTACCAAATTCCGATAACGAATCGACCTTCAAATCTTAAATTTTCGTTTTTGAAAGATTTTGCAAAAATCCCATTTTCTTCCAATTTATTCACTAAAAAAGATGAAAATAATCATGGAATCACGAAATATAATGAAAACCGAGTAGAAAATACTTACCCCAATCTAGTTGGTGAAAATCCTCTAAATAATCGCCTAAATCCGAGTTCCCTAGCTCCAAAAATATTGAAATGAGCTAAAAACAAAACTGCTCAATAAAAACTCATTTTCTGTCACTAAATGTTCATTTCCCGTCACTGAAAGTTCATTTTCCGTCACTAAAGGTCCGCACCAGAACCTGCTTGCACCATCAATTTAATATTTTACTAAAAAGGCTCTAACTCCATCATACGAACTTGGAATTTGAGGATTCTTGTTCCTATGAGTCACAAATAATAATATGAACCTAGTCATTCAATAAAAACTCAATTCAAAGCTCATTTGCTCAATGCGATACCAATTTCGCTCGTTAACCAATTAACTCATGTTTCACGTTAAAACCCCAATCGCTACTTAATGAAATTAGACCAAACATTCCAGATCATTCCTATAATTCATTATCAAACTCCCTGAAGTCTCGAAATTGAATTTCGATCTCTAAAACTAAAAATGGACATTTGAATCATTACATGCTTATGCTCAAAACACAAAACTCTACCAAAACTCATCCGAGCCCCATGGGACCCCAACCAAGTATACTAACAAGTCCCATGACACGAACTTAGTCGATGCCTCAAATTACAATAAACAATACTAAAGCACGAATCGCACCCTAATTCATGCTTAATGAAAACTAACGAATTCCAAATTCTACATTCGATACCGAAACCTATCAAATCAATCTGGAATGACCCCATATTTTGCACATGAGTCCTAAATGACATAATGGAGCTGTGTCCAATTTCTGGAGTCGAATTTTGACCCCGATATCAATAAAGTCAACTCCCGATCAAACTTTCTAAAAATCTTCCATTTTCCAACTTTCGCCAAAATGCGTCAAATTATCCCACACGCTTCCAAATCCAAGTCCGGACATACGCCTAAGTCCGAAATCACCATACGAAGCTGTTGACATCATTAAATCCCATTTCGGAGTCGTTTGCTCAAAAGTCAAACTCCGGTCAATTCTTTTCATTTAAGCTTCAAAAATAAGGATTGTTCTTCCAATTTAATTCCGAACCTTCCAAAACCAAATTTGACCGCACACGCAAGTCATAATACATATTACGAAGTTGCTCGGGACCTTAAGTCTCTGAACGGAGTATTAATTCTCAAAACGACAAGTCGGGTCGTTATAGATTTACTCTGAGAAAACAACATTGCCGCGTCGCGCCATGCGCCGTATGGGGAACCACATGGCGCGGCGCGGCTTTGTAAACGTGCATGCCTGACAGAATTTAGCTCTCTGAACTTCCTCACAAGCACACCGCATGGCGTGACGCGAGTGTACAAATTTGGCAGAGTTATTTCTTGTTTCGTCTAGGAAAGGGTAGTTTCATCCGGGCCCGTTCCTACAGGGTATAAATATACCACAAATATATTTTTGAGGGGACTTTTGGCCCACGAAAGATTTGAGAAGTAACTAAGGCAAGATGGCACAAGAATTCATCAAGATTGCAACCAACGATCGGTGCAATACGAGAGTTTGTATCGAATCATTAGCATTGATGTTTTCTTTGTTTTTAAACCTTATTGAGATGACGTTTTCCATTACTATCGAGTAATCTCAATTAGGGTATTGACATATACAATATTTTGATAACTTGATTAGGGATTCAATTCTTTATAATTGTTGGAATTAATTGATGAAGTTTTAATTCGTATTGTGAAGTTATTTCTTATTTTGCTTAATCGAAATAGGAGCTTGATATTGAATTTCTTTACATCTTATGCTCTAGTTTAAATTCACGATTCAAATAGGTAATTGGAAAGAGCCTCTTGAATTGTTAATCGAATTAGAAAATAGGGAAATATTAATGAGAAGTTACCCTTTAGACCATAACAATCATTTTATCTGTTGCAATTGTTTACCGTGCTTCAATAGGATTAGTTACTGAAATTAACGTTTAATTGAAAGAGGAGCATTAACTTCAAGGTAATATAATTATCTGTTGAATTCGTGAGAATCAACAATATTATAGAGTGAACTAACTCAAGAATTGGATCCCGAGTCAATTATCTTGCACCTGTCTAGTCAATTACCTTTATTTCTCTCATTGATATTTCGTCGTTGCTCATTTGCTGCCTTTTGTGATCAATTGTTAATTGCTTAATTTTTAGTAGTAATCGTCGTTGATAATCATCAAATCAAGTGTTAATTGTTTTGGATAGTAATCAACTGAAGATTATTCGAATATTGTTTAAATCCACTCCTTATGGAGACGATAATTAAACTATATTGTCTTTGACTAGCGAGTGATAATTTTGTGTTGTGTTTTGTGCTCGTAAATTTCATAAACTCAAATGTTAGCGGCAGATGAGCATTGGCCGGTATTAAGTACAATACCTTTTTACCGGCAATAAAAAGAAATAGCCACTAAAACTCACTAATTTAAAGAAAAATTTACTACTAATTATTTTACCTTTTTCCTCCTTATAACTTTTCACTAAAAAACTTATTCCCTCCGATTCTGTAGATCTAAGTTCCTAAAACTTTTGAAATTATTTTTGAAATAGCAAACAATTCTCATCACCACTGCCCTATCACCGCTGCTTTGTGTCTTCTCTGTTTCACCGTCGATGGCCACCAATCCCAGGTAACACAAATGATCTCTCTCTCTATTGGATGGGAGAGCGATCTGGGTAAATGTTGCTGAGGATAGATCCAGGCCAGTTATGAGTCTTTCAAAATTTTGGTTAGGTGTTTTATTTTTGCATTTCCTCTAAGTTTTGAGTCCCAAATAGCAAATTTCTTCTAAGATAATATTTATTGATTTTTTTCCCCTTGATTTGTTTTCTAGGACCGTCAGATTTGTGGATGAATGTCTGTGACAGGCGAAGTTTTCTTTTCACTTGCATGTTAAATTGTTGTTTCTTTTAAGTTGTGGTGTGCTCAAGTAGCTCGATGAAATCAGTAAAGAGAGACCACTTCTGGTTATTAACTGGATTCTAGGTGCTCGACCTTTTGCCTCATCAGGATTTGCTCATATTCACTCTCAGAAGTTATATGCTCAGTATCTAAGTAACTATATTGTTTTTCATTTTTTTCTTTACGCTTTCTTTTGTTGAATAATCTGTATTTCATACTCCATTTCACATATGGAAGAACTAACAAAAAGATGTTGCAATTTTGATATTTTCTACAATGAAATAAATAAGAGCAACTGAAAATTCAACAACTATTTTTTAGTTTGATGCCATGATACTCATCAAGTTATTCCCTTATTAAGTTCGAACAATTCTTTGATATCATCTTGTAAAGAAGACTACTAAGACACTTGAAGCAAAATGTAGAATAGTTTTTTGAGACACTTAAGGTAGGTCGTGTTGGTTATTTACTGCCACTCGAATTTTACTACCACTAGCTTCAATTTATTTTATAGAGTCTCTAGTGTATTTTGGAAAAATTGATATATCATGAGTTTATAGGAGACTCTTGAGACCAAAAAAGACACTTCACGAAATGTTGTCTACTTTTAACAAGTAATTCAACTTTTTAATGTTGCTCGAATTTATAGTCACTGAGCACTTTACATTTTAGTACTTCAAAGAAAACTCTAGAGTGTATTAGGTAAAGATCAAATATATCATGAGTTTATAGGAGATGGTAGAGTATTTGAGGTATATGATTTGTTCAAGCCACGTTTATGTGGGAAATGAACGTTCAATAAAAAGGGTAAAGTGTTTGAGTTTTTTTTGTGAATTTCTTGTTTTTCTAGTTTCTCAAGGTTCAAACTTTATTGTAATAGAATTTATTTTCTTGAGAAAGAATTTGACAGCTATTACTTTGGTGCCATTTGAAAATTAATCGTTCTCCTTTTTCTATTTAATGTGTTTAACTGGACCAAATTACATTCAGGTCACATCAGATCTTGTTTCTAGAACTTAAATTTTTTTTTGGTTTGAATACAACCATACTAATACCTCGAATCCTATTTATTTGCAGGCTCAGATTAAAAAGATTATGCAAGCTGACAAGGATTTGCGGAAGATTACCATGGTTGTCCCTGTTTTAGTGTGTAAGTGCTCTTGAAGTCACATAGCTCAGTGAACTAATTTAATAACTTTTAGTTCGTATTACCGTATATAAAATAAGGCTCAAAGAAATCTTGGTAGTATGATGCTTTGGAGTGTTTCATTGATAAGGCCTCGAAAATATACGTTGTCCTGTAGATTATGATCAGTTCACGCTAAGGAGTTTAAGTTGTCTTATTTGATTTAACAAACCTACATGGTAACAAAGTTCCAATAATACAAAATACTCATAGTAGTTCTTCTTCCTATTGTGATATCTAGTGGATCATTATTAGGACCCGTAACATTGGAATGGAGGGCCCTTTTTGATGAAGTATTTCTTAGCCTACTTATAGAAATTTTAAGACTAGAATAGAATATATTTTAATATTTTGTATAATTGTACCCGAAGAAATACATACACAACTCAAGCTGATTAAGATATGTCATAAAAGAAAGGATGCTCATCATTTATCGCATTTGGGAAGTTGTGTCTGTTAACTTAACACGTTATCTAAGTAGGTATCTGTGAAATATATAAAAAATAATCGACAGTTAAAAAAAGAATATTACATCTTTACAAAGTTCTTATGAGTTACAGACTTTGATCTATGTATTTTGGATTGGTTACTAAATCTTGACTTATCTACTTTCCTCCATATTTTATTGAACTTTTAACTTTTGGGCAACACAAAAACCTCTGCTTTGCGTAGACATTCTTGGCTTCTTTAATTCATAAATTTTGTTGTATGGCTGAAGCAATAAATCAGTGTGTATGCCCCCTTTAGTCTTCTTTATCTTCTCGGATGTAGATGCAGTTAATTGTTTAAATTTGTCTACCACTTTATACTGATAGTAATCCTGCCTAGAATAAATTGAGCAGCTTTTTTCGATTATCCGTACTGGAATTTAGCTGCTTAATCATTGGGAGGGCGAAAAAAGGAATATGTTAGAAAATTTTTATGTCAATAGGTGAACATTGGAGTTCTAATTTAAACTTGCCTTTTTGTTTCTTACTGTCTATTTAAACAATTGTGTATTCTTCTAATTTTACCAACTATAGAGAAGCCTTTATCTTCTTAACTTGTGAGAATATGCAAGCATGCCAAAAAATATGTTTCTTTTTTAGAATCTGGCAGCTGATAATGAAGAAACTGAAATAACAGAGGAAGAGGTAAAAGATATGCTAGTACGAGTATGTAAATATTACATAATTATTTTCTTGATTGTTGAAGAATCTCACATATGGTTGTATGTTTGATATTCATTTTATTTTATCATTTCAGGTCATACATTTTGATATTTAGCAATTTGGCATGTGGCAACCTTCATTATGATCAAGGGTAGGCGAATTTCGTGCTGCTTATTTTCTAGTTTATAGCCATTTGACAACACAAGTTATCAAAAGCTTACACTAGTAATTAGATTCAAATAGTTTAGCTTCTTTATCATATTGTCGATATTTTGAACTTGTGAATTAGTAATTGTTTTGTTTGATGTGGATTTAATGGAGTGCATTAAGCATTTTAAAATAGATTATTATTATTATTATCATTATTATTATTATTATTATTATTATTTACTTTTAACTGCAACAAGAAAAGTTATTAAAATATCTTCCTATATGGTAGTAAGATAATTTTACACTGACCATAACAAAAGTCCTTAAATATGTAAAAGAAGATGAATACGGGGATAGCTTAGTGGCAATCACAATTGTCGCTAGATGGTGTTTTTTCTACCAGCAATTGAATTTGACTTTAGCGACAATAATAAAAGTCGCAAATTGTGTTATATATGAATTTTGTTTGGAGCTTTAGTGGCAATTGTAATTGCCGGTAAATAATTGCCGCTAAAGCTTGTTCACATTTACCGGCCATAATAGGGGTCCTTACCAGCACTCGATCTAATGGCCGCTAAAGCCTTTGCCGACGCTAGCAACAACGACCAATAATCAATTGCCGGTAACGATTTTGGCGGCCATTTGTATTGTCGTTAAGTAGTATTTTTATTGCCGCTAAAGGTCTTTTTTGTTGTAGTGGGTCAAAACACCCTTTCTTTTGCCCTTGTTCGAACATAAGAAATCTTCATAAGCAAACTGCTAACTTCTATTTTTTGGACCAATGCATGACTTCCAAGGGGCTCTATCATTTGCCGCGAGCTCGACGCCTTAGTTGATCCCGAGGAGGCCATGAGGGTGTTGGAAAATGTCTTTGCCTAGAGCAGAGGTCGTGGATATGCTCGAGCTCAGAGTTCCCAGCCCGAGAGTAAGAAACTAAAGATAAGACACTCCTCCTCGGCTGTGGCTCAAGAGAAAAAAGTAAGGAAAATGCCATTCGAGCCGACCATAGTGGTCCTCATCGATGAAGGGGGAGCCAGTGACGAAGAGGCTTCCCTTCTCAGGAGAAAATGAACTTCTTCGGCTCAGCCGGGGGAGCTTCAAAACCCTACCATAGAAGAAACCCAAGTACTTTGGGGTGAGATGGACCTGGTAGAGAATGCTGATTCTCTCTTCCTGACCCCCATTGTTGTTTCTGGTCCAAGGAGTTCGGACCCTGGGGCTCTTCTGCCTTCGACCACTGAGCAAATAACAATCAACACCTCTTCTGCCACCGCTGCTTCTTCACCTTCCACGCCGATGGGTTCACGCCCATCGATACTAGCTGCTCCTTGGCCGCCAACAACAACTACATCTCCTCCACCGGTACCATCTAAACAAGAAAGGGACACCTCTCCTCCTCGACTCCTAACCACGGGAACTTGGCGAATGATTATTCACCCCCCCTTCCCCAGAGCCTCGAGAGAGGAGAAGCACCACTTTTTCGATTTCGAAGGAGTGCCATCTTTTATTTAAGCAATGGAAATCTTAACTTTAATATTCTTTTTTATAGGCCGACTGTCTTACTTTTGAAGGCCTTCAAAGGTTATTCCTTGATAAGCAAGAACTTGCTTCCGAGCGGGATCAACTTTTGGCCGAAAGGAACTAGCTTGTTGCGTGCCTCCTAGTGTTGGAGGCAAAAGTTGCTGAGGTGGGTGGGCTTGAAGCTCGGTTGCAGCAGAGTGAACAAGATAAAATGGCCCACAGCCAGGAAGCCGCTCAATTGCACGAAATGCTTCAAGAGACTAAGGCTAAGTTGGACGAGATTCATGATGATGTACTTGTTGTTGCCTAACGCAAGTCTGCCTTTGACGAGAAAATCAATAATTTAAAGGTAGACTTACACTCAAAAATCGGAGAGGCCAATGCTGTCGAGGAGAAGAGGGCCAAAATGGAAGAGAGGTTTAAGAGAGTCATGGAGCAAAACCGGATCCACTTATCTACAACTATTGACCTTGACTCTCACCTTAGTGCCATGAGATCTGAAAGGGACGCTCTTCAGGCCAAAATGGATAAACTTCGAGCTCAACTCCAGTATCAAGAAGATTCCCTTCTCTTTGAGAAAACCTATGATATATATCATATGAAGAGGAAGAATTTGGAGGAGGCCAAAATGGGCATCACCAACATAGACGATTGTATTGCCTATGTTCGAGAACTGGAGTTGTCTGCCCGTGAAAATCTTCCTGCTCGACCCGCTGCGACTGACTCCTCGAGTGCTGGCTTCGAGTACTCGAAAACCAAAGGGAAGACTGATGAAGATGAAGGCCCCAAACCGGTAGTAGATCCGCCTTCCTCTACCAAGGGAAACGTAGATCCCTCTCTCCTTTCGGGTTCTGGTGGCAACGATGCATAACTTCTTTTTCTTTTTTTTTTTTCCTTTTTTTTGTACTTTGTAATTGTGCCAAGCTTTTACCGAGTTTGGCACTTGATAAAAAATAAAGAATTTTTTGCTTAAGTGTTGTGTAAAAATATTTCTTTTATGTTCAATTGATTAAAACTTCAAGTATATTTTCATCCGATTAATTTTGATTCCATGCATAAAGTCTTCCGGAATATACCCTTTACTATGAGGGTTTCATAAGAGAGAGCCCGTATATTTACGGTGCTCTTGAAGAGAACGTCTCCTGTTCATTCTGGCACAAGCATTTGAAGTTTTAGTTAACTTTCAAAGTTAAATTTAACTCATCATTTGGACAAGAAATAAGATAAAAATAAAAGGACTTAATTTTATTCCTTCTATCTTTAAAAGTACATAAACATCCATTCGCTAAAGTAAATAAAACTGGCAATACATGTGGTTAACTTGTACAACTTATTTCTTCGGGGATGATCATGCAGTCCCTGATCCTGATGAGACATTATTAATCCTGGTTCTAACAGTCCCCGATTTTCGTGGCACTCTTGGTGCCGTATCAAATATTATTCCCCCCCAGTGTTCGAATGCGAAGCATGCAAAATTGACTAGTGGAAGTATTGCTTCACCGGTGGAAACGATTTGTGAATGGTTAAATAATCCTTTTTTAGTGATGGAAGTCAAAGCTTGCCACCAAACTAAACATTATTTAACCATCCACATAGCCGTTTACCATCGATGTAAAAATTTCATGCCTTGATATTTAAAGTTCTTGCCTTTGACGATGACGCTTCCTTCGCAGTATGCTTTCCGTCACAGCCTCGTTAAAAACCTTGCTAGAAAAACCCGATTGTGACAAAAACTGGACTAAGAAAAAACGAGTGCAGCACA
>AWOL01S0088063.1:0-16263 GCA_000715115.1 Nicotiana otophora | reverse complement strand
TGTTTCTTTCATTCAGATAGTTGTATTTCTTTTAGACTATTACTTGTAGTAAATTCTAGAATGTTCGTGAATTGTGACTCCAGATCCGGGAGGTAGTAATTAATACAGTTTTATAATATTCCGCACTTACTATATTTCATCTAAGTTAATTATTGTTAATTACTGAATGGAAATAAGGAACTAGTTTAATGATTCTCTAACGTTGGTTTGCCTAGAAAGTAAAATGTTAGGCACCATCACGGTCCCGTCGGTGGAAAATTTTGGGTCGTGACATGTTCACACTCAAAATGGCATTGCAGAGCCTTTGATTAAACGTCTGTAATTGATAGCAAGACAGTTACTCATGAAAACGAGGTTACCCACTTCTATTTAGGGTCATGCCATTTTACATGCAGCAATGCTAGTTCGTCTCAGACCGTCAAATTATCATAAATATTCCCCATTGCAATTAGTTTTTGGTAATGAACCTAATATATCCCAATAAAGAATTTTTGGATGCGCAATATATGTGCTTGTAGCACAACCATATCGTACTAAGATGGGTTCTCAAAGAAGGTTAGGAATATATTTTGGGTTTGAATCGCCCTCCATTATTCGCTACCTTGAAACATTAATGGGGAATTTATTCACTACTCGATTTGCAGACTGTCGAATAGATGAGACACTCTTCCCAAAATTAGGGGGAGAAAATGATGAAACCAAACGGGAAATTTCGTGAAAAAATTCATCATTGTCTCATCTTGACCCACATACCTCTATTTATGAAAACGAGGTGCAAAAGATTATCCATTTGCAGAAAATAGCAAATCAAATGCGAGATGCATTTACGAATCTGAAAAGAATAACAAAATCACATATCCCTACAGAGAATGTTCCAATCTGTATTGATATCCATGTTGGACAAACTTCTAGTGCCATAGCTAATTAGTCAAAAGCATGCCTAAAATGTGACAGACCATTGGGTTCTAAGGATCGAAATCCTAGAAAAAGAAAAACAAATGATCAAGATGACACTACGAAAGAGTCTCATGAAGAAATCCACGATTTAACCAATCCTGAGATTCATGAAGAAATCAATGAGCCTAAGACTTGAGAAAATAAGGAACTGTTAATAAACCCAATCGATATAGAGATAAATTTGAACCGATTGGATATAGTGATGGATTATGTCTTTGCATATAATGTTGCATCTAGCATTATGCAAGATAGTGAGGATCTTGAACCTCAATCTGTTAGAGAATGTCAACAAAGACGTATTTGGCCAAAATGGCAAGAAGCAATCCAATCTGAGTTGGATTTACTTGCGAAACGTAAAGTGTTTGGGCCTATAGTCCAAACACCTAATGATGTTAAACATGTTGGCTATAAATGGGTCTTTGTACGTAAGAGAAATTAGAAAAATGAGATACAAAGATATAAGGCACGCCTTGTTGCATGAGGATTTTCACAAAGGCCTAGTGTTGATTATGAAGAGACATATTCACCTGTTATAGATGCAATAACATTTCGTTATCTCATTAGTTTTGATGTCGACAAGGTGGATTGCTCTGATGGTAAGCACCCTCCACTTCCAACCAAGAGGTTGTGAGTTCGAGTCACCCCAAGAGCAAGGTGGGGAGTTCTTGGAGGGAAGGATGCCGAGGGTCATTTGGAAACAGCCTCTCTACCCAGGGTAGGGGTAAGGTCTGCGTACACACTACCCTCCCCAGACCCCACTAGTGGGATTATACTGGGTTGTTGTTGTTGTTGTTGTTGTTGTTATCTCATTAGTTTTGATGTCCATGAAAATCTTGACATGCATTTAATGGATGTGGTTACAACCTACCTTTATGACACACTTGATAACGAAATATACATGAAAATTCCTGAAGGATTTAAAATGCATGGCGCACATAATGCAAAGTCCCAGGAAATATTTTCAATCAAATTGCAAAGATCTTTGTATGGTCTAAAGCACTCAGGAAGAATGTGGTATAACTATCTTAGTGAGTATTTATTAAAGAAAGATTATATAAATGATATCATTTGCCCATGTGTTTTTATAAAGAAAACAATATCGGAATTTGTTGTACTTGCCGTATATGTTGATGACATAAACCTTATTGGAACTTCTATAAAACTCCAAAAGGAAATTAATTATTTAAGGAAGGAATTCGATATGAAAGATCTCGAAAAGACAAAATTATGTCTCGGTTTGCAAATTGAACATTTGGCAAACAGGAATTTTGTTCATCAATCTGCCTACACAGAAAAGGTATTGAAACGGTTTTACATGGACGGAGCACATCCATTAAGTACTCTGATAGTTGTCACGACCTAATTTTCCCTTAGTTGGGTACCGTGATTGCACCTAGTCCTAAGGACTAGGTAAGCCTAACATTAAAGGAAATAATAACAATATTAATTAATGCCTGACAAATGCGAAGTAGAAATCTCTATACAATACTTACAATCCCAAAACCAGTAGTACAAGCCATAAGCTCTACTGAATTACTAGAAAGCCTATAAATACAATTGTTTTGAAATAGAGATAAAACAGTGCAAGTACAATTTTAGAAGGTGACTCCAAAGCCTGCGAATGCAGCAACAGGTTTACCTTTAGTCTCCACAACCAGATCCGTACTGTTAGGAAGGGGTCAACCGACTCCACATTACCTGGCTCTGCACAAAAATATGCAGAAGTGTAGTATGAGTACACCACGATCGGTACCCGGTAAGTATCAAGACTAACCTCAGTGGAGTAGAGATGAGGTATAGCCAAGACACTCACCAGTCTAATAACCTGTGCAATATGATATACAAAATAATAGGAACAAATAACAATAAGAGCAACATAAATCAACCAGTGATGTGCACAGCAGGACAACAAGAACACCACTAATATCGCTAAAAAATAATAAATACAAGTACACCCAATTAAATCAATTCCTCCAAATAAATGTCTTCCACATATAATTCTTCCAACTAACTCTCTTTCAAATATAATTTCCTCAAATAAATATCTTTCAAATATAATTCTTTCACTAAATCTCTTTCAAATATAATTCTTTCATATAATACTTTTTGAATAAAAATCCTTCCAAATAAATATTTTGAATATAATTCTTTCAATTAAAAGTCACCATGTGACACCTCAATTCATAATCATAAAGTACGGGTCTCAGCCCAATTTCATAATCCAGACACCTCGTGCCAATTTCTCTATCACAACCGCACGGACAACTCACGTGCCAAATATCATTATCATTTAACCACAACACCTCGTGCTCACATTTCATATCACAACTACACGGACAATTCACGTTCCAATACCCTCATTATTTACTCACGACACCTCATACCCGCATTTCATTTTATAATCCGTCTGGCAATAGCCACAAGCTCCCAATTTCAACATAAATCATATTGTTATCAATTTACCAACAACAAGATAAATTGCACAAGGTATAAAAATAAACACAAGAAAAATTACAACATCACATAAAAATTATCAATGCAACTACTCTACATCATCACATATCATCCCTGACAATAACCACCCTTATCACTCCTATAATAGACTCCCTTATCCCTTCACCCTGACAATATCAATAGCCACCCTTATCGCTCCTATAGCCACCCTTATTACTCCTATAGCCACCCTTATCTCTCCTCCCAGATAATATCCCAACACACATAACAACAGTGGAATGCCTCCCTTATCCCCACATAATCTCAACAGTAGAATGCCACCCTTATATCCTCAAAATAATAAACCACATAACATAATAATTTACACGAAATATTATCACGGCAACATAACAAAATTAATTCATCTCACAATTTACCCAATTGCCATTACCAATTCCAAAGATATAACAATCAATTAATTTCACAACAAATAGCCAAAGGCTCCACACAATGTGTATAAGATCTCAAAAACAATCAACAAAGATAGAAATTACTCAGCATAGGGAAACGACTTCATTAATCCAAATTCTCAATAATTATATAAACACCTCTTCTTAAGCTCATTTAATTAATTATTTGCAGAGGATAAATTCATAATGAAATTAAATTCCAAGAAATATCAAACCAACAAACTCACGGAATTACATAAATATTCAAATAACAATCACCTCAAATTGTCATATAAGAACAAATTCAACAAACAAGAAATTTGGCATGGCAAATAGATGATTTAATAAATGCCAACGATTATCCAATTTACTACACAATAATGCCTAAGACTTTAACCCAATACAATTTGCACATATAAGCCCGAATAGGTAATCGTCACCTCGCGTACACGGCTTTTCACATTTCACAATGACACATAAGACTCGATGCCTAAGGGGTAATTCCCCCACTCGAGGTTAGGCAAGATACTTACCTCTAACCGTGAAATTATTTACTCAAAATTCGGCGAAAGTTATGAAATACGAACATCCATTCACTCACGAGTCTAACCATACTAAAATCATCAAATTCCGATACCATTTCGTCCCTCAAATCGTGATTTTACATTTTGAAAATTTTCTTCAAAAACCACCCTTTTCCTCAACTCAAAACACAAATTAAATGATAAAAATAAAGATATAATCATGAAAATAAATAAATTTTAGTTGAAGAACACTTACCCAATCGATTTGCTTGAAAACCCCACAAGAAATCGCTCAAAATCGAGCTCTACAAGTCAAAATGTGATCAAAATGGCCTAACCCTCGATTTGGAAATCTTATATTCTGCCCAGGTGATTGTGCATCGCGAACGCGGAGAAAAGATCGCGTTCGTAAAGAAAAAAAATGAAAGCTTCCCAGTTGTGCTTCAGGAACGCGACAACACATCGGCGAACGCATAGAGGAAAAGTCTAATGGCCCAACGACTGCTCTTCGCGAACGTGTGAAGCAGTATGCGAAGGCGAAGAGTGAAATGGCATAGCTACACGAACGCAAAGATACAGGTGCAAACACGAAGAAAGGAAAAGCAGACCTTCGCGAACGCGAGAGCTTTATCGCGAACGCGAAGAACAAATATTCCCTCCTCCAAAATTACTCTTCGCAAATGCAAAGGAATGGATGCGAATGCGATTAAGAAAAAGTCAAACCTTCACGAATGCGAGAGGTTGAACGCGCCAAAGAGTTATGAAGTGGTCAGCAGTAACACTACGCGAACGCGAGAGGCGCTTCGTGATCGCGAAGAAGAATACCGGAAGACAGAAACATCAGTTCAAAAATAGGGAAAATGGACCCGTAGCCCACCCGGAACACACCCGAGACCTCCGGGACCCCATCTAAACACACAAACAAGTTCCATAACCTAACACGGACGCGTTCGAGGTCTCAAATCACATCAAACAATGTCGAAAATACAAATCGCACCACGAATCGAACTTATGAACTTTCCAAACTTCCAACTTCGAAAACTCGTGCCGAAATCAATCTAACCAACCCGGAATGATGTCAAACTTTGCAGGCAAGTCCCAAATAACATAACGGAGCTGTTCTAACTCTCGGAATCGCATTCCGACCCCGATATCAAAAAGTCCACTTCCGGTCCAAAACTCCAAATATTTGACTTTCCCCAATTCAAGCCTAAATCAGCTACAGACTTCAAATTCACAGTCCGGACACGCTCCTAATTCCAAAATCACCCAACGGACCTAACGGAACCGGCGAAACTCCATTCATATAGTTCCGACTACGAATAAAATTCTAAGACTTAAGCTTCTGTTTTAAGGACCAAATGTCCCAAATCACTCTGAATCATCAGGTAACTGAATTCAACCACGTACGCAAGTCAATACACATAATACGAAGTTGCTCAGGGCCTTATGCCGCCGAACGAGACTTAAATTCTTAAAACGACAAGTCGGGTCGTTACAATCTTGCTAATACTACAAGGCATGACATAAATTTTTCAGTTAATATCTTATCAAGATATAGCTCTACTCCTATAAGGAGACATTGGAATGGAATCAAACACATATTACGGTATCTAAAAGGGACTACCGATATAGGCTTATTTTATGGCAACGATTACAATCCCGATATTATTGGTTATGCCGATGTTGGGTATTTATCCGACCCACACAAGGATCGATCTCAAATAGGCTATGTGTTTACATGTGGAGGCATGGCCTTATCTTGGCAATTGACCACGCAATCAATCGTGACTAGTTTATCTAATCATGCTGAGATAATTACTATTCATGAAGCAAGTCGAGAATGTATATGTTTGAGGTCTATAATACATCTTATTCGAGAAAAATGTGGTTTGAAGTGTGATAAACTACCCATGATTTTATATGAAGACAATACAGCATGCATAGCCCAATTGAAGGGATGATTCATAAAAGGAGATAGGACAAAGCACATTTCACCAAAGTTATTTTTCACACATGATCTTCAAAAGAATGGTGATATCAATATGCAGCAGATTCGTTCAAGTGATAATATGGCTGATTTGTTCACCAAATCTCTACCGACGTTAACCTTCAAGAAGCTAGCATACAAGATTGGGATGTGAATGCTCAAAGATGTGAATTGATGCTCTCATCAGGGGGATGAATAGCGTTGTACTCTTTTTCTCTTACAAGGTTTTGTCCGACTGGGTTTTTCTTGCAAGGTTTTTAACGAGGCAACTAAAAGGCGTATTTCTAAATATGTGTACTCTTTTTCCTTCACTAGATTTTTTTCCCACTGGGTTTTATTTTTAGTTAAGATTTTAACGAGACACATTATCTGTTGAATAGACATTCAAAATGGAGTGTTATAAATAGAATTTTATTTAAGGTGAATGTCTATATTTTAGAGAGATTATAGGAATGTTACTTTGTGGCTAAGTCACTCTTTCCCTATAATTAGAGGGGTCCTATTCCATTGTAATTCATCTCAAATCAATAGAATTATCTCTCCCTTTTCTTTGCAATATTCTACTATTGTTTTATTTCACTATTATAGTTTTCTGAGTATATTTCGAATTATTTACCACCAATTAAATTATTCATTATTTTCTCACGTACTATCCATTATGACTTTTTTTGTACATTTAGAATTGTGACATTATAGGTACCGGCCGTAGAATCTTGTTGAGATTGAACTGGTGCAAGTGAAACTCTAGTAATTAAATTTTCACTGAATTCTATTTGGTGGAAGTAGAACTTCTACTCAAGGAAATTTTCAAATGCTGCAAGAGGAACTCAAGGAAATTTTCATTGAGTTCGAAATGGTACAAGTAAAACTTCAAGAAATTTTTTGTGAATTTGAAATGGTGCGAATGAAACTTCAAAAGAGTTTTAAATGGTACAACTGGAACTCCACAAACATTTCTTGAGCTCAGAACTTATAGGAAATTTTACCTCCTATGGTAAACTATTACACCCTATTTATTATAAACCAAAACCTTTTTAAAATATTATTATGTCACGATCCAAAATTCTAACCTGTTGTGATGGCGCCTATCTCGATACTAGGCAAGCCGACAATCTCAATAACCCACAATTTCTTTTAAGTTTGAAAATATGATATTTAAACACAATATCACAAATATCGCAAATACTGATACAAGCACTCCCAAAACCTGGTGTCACTGAGTACATGAGCATCTAATATGAATACAAGTCTGGAAAATATGGTCCATAATAGTCTGAGACCAAATACTGTAAATAAGGAGATAGGGAAGGAGAGGCAAGGTCTGCAAAACACGTCAGCTACCTCTGAATCTCCGAAAAATCAATTGTGCGAAAGAATCAACACTCGCTATGTCCGGGAACACCTGGATCTGCACACAAAGTGCAGGGTGTAGTATGAGTACAACCAACTTAGCAAGTAACAATAATAAATAAGGAACTGAAGACAGTGAAGAGCTACACAGTTATAGTTCACTTTCAGTAATTCCAGCAAAGAATAGACATGTTTTCAAATCCAGCAGTTTAAGTCAAATCAGTTTTATACAGTTCAAGTTCATGTAATCCGGATATAAAATCTTTCAGAGTATTTCACAATAAATGATAGATAGCAACTAAGTGCAACAATAAATGAAAAGCAAATATAGCCTCTCAGGGCAACAGTCACTCAACTCGTCACAACACCTCAACTACTCGGCTCTCAGCCCTCATCACTCACACTCAATGGGTACTCGCGCTCACTGGGGGTGTACAGACTCCGGAGGGGATCCTACAGCCCAAGCACTATAATTCGCACAAATAACTCACGTGTTATAGTATCAATATCTGGATCCGCACGGACAACTCACGTACTATAGTATAATATTTGGATCCGCACGGACAACTCACGTGCTATAGTATAATATCTGGATCCGCACGGAGAACTCACGTGCTGCATGGATAACTCACGTGCTATAGTATCAATATCTGGATCTGCACGGGCAACTCACGTGTTGTACAGACAACTCACATGCTATAGTATAATATCTGAATCCGCACGAACAACTAACGTACTGCACAGACAACTCACGTGCTATAGTATAATATCTCACAATCAGGCCCTCGGCCTCGCTCAGTCATAAATCTCTCCAGTCTCCCGGGCTCTCAACAATCATGAAACAGCCCAAACAACAATGATATGATGCATCAATAATGAACAATAGATACTGGGATAAAATAATCAAGTAAACTGTGACTAAGTACAAAACAGCAATTAACCAGATAGTTCAACATGTAAACGACCTTTGTGGGTCCCAACAGTACCAATATATAGCCTAAACATGGTTTCTAACATGACTTACAGTCAAATTTCCACAACACATAGAGAGCACATAGCTAACAACAAGTTATTCAACTTTACAGTTTCCACGGGACGGACCAAGTCACAATCCCCTCGGTGCACGCTCACACACCCGTCACCAAGCATGTGCGTTACCTCCAAAATAATCACATGATACAAAGTCCAGGGTTTCATACCCTCAGGACCAGATTTATAACTGTTACTTACCTCAAGGCGTGTAATTCTTTATTCTACAATGTCTTTTTCTCGTGAATTGGCCTCCAAACTTCTCGAATCTAGCCACAAATAATTTGATTAAGTAAATAAAATTTATTGGAATTAATTTCATAAGAAAATATTAATTTTTTATCGAAATCCGAAATTTAGCTCAAAAATCGCTCGTGGGGCCCACGTCTCGGAACCCGACAAAAGTTATAAAATCCGAAAGCCCATTCAACCACGAGTCTAACCATACCAATTTTACCAAAAGTTGATATCACCTCGACCTCCAAATCTTCAAATTAAACCAAGAGGGGTTTCTAAAATTTTCAACTCAATTCACTAATTTAGTGATAAAAACAACAATAGATTCATGTAATTTAACCAAAGTCATATTAGGAATTCTTATCCCTAATATTTTTCTTGAAAAACTCTCGAACAATCGCCTCACCCGAGCTTTCTTGGTCCAAAAATGGAAGAATAAGACGAATTTGGACTTTATTCTGCTGCCCAGGGGTTTGTTCTTCGCGTTTGTGACCCTCCCCTCACGTTCGCGATGAACAAATTCTCCAACAGCCATTTTCAAACCCTTCTCATACAGCCTCTAGTATAATAGTCATAACTTTTTGTACATACCTCCAAATAATAAATGGTTTAACTTTCAGAAAACTAAACACCAAGGGCTATAACTTTAATTTGTTGCTCATCTCTCAATTCCTTATAGATTGCGAGATATATGCTTCCAAAGTCAGCCCTGTACAATATAGATTTTCAAACTCTTTCCGGATAGCCTATAGTATATCCATCATAACCTTATATATACAACTCCAAATGATACATGGTTTATCTTTCAGAAAACTAGACACAAAAATCTACAATTTTTATTTTTGGATCATCTCCAAATTCCTTATAGATTGCGAGATATGAGCCTCCAAAGTCAGACGACGGGCATAAAAAATTCCTTCTTCGCGAACGCGAGAGCCTCTTTGCGAACGCGAAGAACAAAGTCCCAACAGCAAAGTCCTTCTGCGTGAATGCGAGAGTCTCCTTGCGACCGCGAAGAGCAACACCAGAACCAGCAACCAACAACATCAAAACACCCAAACTTTGTCCAGAGCCACCCCGAATCAAACCCGAGGCCCCCAGGACCCCGTCCAATCATACCAACCAGTCCCGATACATAACACGAACCTGCTTGAGGCCTCAAATCACATCAAATAACACTAAAAACACGAATCACGCATAGATTCAAGCCTAATGAACTTTAAAACTTCTAATTTCTACAAACAACGCTGGAACCTATCAAATCACGTCCGATTGACCTCAAATTTTGCACACAAGTCTTAATTGACAGAACGAAGCTATTCCAATTTTCAGAATCGGATTCCGACCCTGATATCAAAAAGTCAACTCCCCGGTCAAAATTCCAAACTTAAATTTCTGTTTTAGCCATTTCAAGCATAATTTAGCTACGGGCTTCCAAAAAAGTTTTCGGACACGCTTCTAAGTCTAAAATCACCATACGGAGCTATTGGAATCATCAAAACTCTATTCCGTGATTATTTACCCATAAGTCCACATCCGGTCAACTTTTCTAACTTAAAATTTTTTAATTATGAGACTAAGTATCTCATTTCACTCCGAATTCCCTCCGGACCCGAACCAACTAATCCAGTAAGTCTTAAAACGACTGTAAAGCATAAATTGAGCAGTAAATGGGGGAACGGGATTGTAATACTCAAAACAGCCAGTCGGGTCGTTACATATTATCTATAACTATCTTTTATATTTTATAGTAAAATAGATATTTATTGTATACACTACCATATAGGCGTGAAATAGCTATTTATATTTTTTCTCTCTCCTTCTTTCAGTTAACACACGTTCTCTCTCAAACCACAGCGAGATTTTTCTTCTTTCTCTCTCCACGATCTCTCTCTCTCACACAACAAGAATGTAGGAACAAATTTCTCAGAATTGATCCTCAACATTTTTTCTCCAAAAGTTCCTGATAATTGATAGCGGCGGATGTACATATCAAATTTGGGGGCTTAAACACTCATTGACCTTGGCAAAGAGTGTATGTATTATATTAAAAATTTAACGAAATGAATATAATAAGTTAGTTAGCATCTAGGTAACAAAACGTTTGATGGGTACTTTTTTCAAGAGAAAGTGCTGGAAAGCTATGAAATTTGGGCAGTGAGAGTTCGATTTTCACTTCTAACACCTCCTTTTTAGGAGGCATTTTCCTTATTTATCAAGCTTCTTTCTTTTGCCCCATTCAATTAGGTATACCTTTTTTTCCTTTCACTAACCACTATCTTGATCCAATACTACTTATTTTTTCATTCTTTTTCGTTGATTTATGTTTTACGTTTTTAATTTTTTTTTGTAACTTCATTTAATTCACTATAACAAAGAAAGAAAACGAAAATCTACTTAAAAAGAATTCTAAAGTTCGTTTGAAGACGAAGTGGTCCTCTAGAATAGTAAAGCCCACCATTTTTTTTCGCGTTAGTTGTCTTATTCATTACAATTTCGCAGTGTCCATCATATTAAAATTATGAGTTTTTTTTAATTAATTTTTTTATCATCGTATTCAATACTTATGTACTTATACAATGTGATTGGTAGTATTTTACGTCAAAAATATTAAGCACCCATGAACCTAAAATCTTGGATCCGCCACTGGTAATTGATAAAGCTTTTGGCCGGTTCACGCCAAATTACTCTGCCATTCTTCTTTTTCTTTGCATTCCTTTTTTTAAAATGTTTTTAGCCATTGTTAGGTTTTGATGAAGAAACTTCAAATTTCATCTTCAATGGCTGATTCAACAGCTCCGAAGAGGGTTACACGAGGTATACCCACTAAAGCACTCAATTTTGATTGTCGGCGTCAGCATCCACTATTGGCTCATCCTCTTAGGCAAACAGATCTGGCCATGGCTAGACCGGAGAAGATTTGAGGGTCGGTTTTTTGTTCGTCTCCATTTTTAGTTTTAATATAATGTAAACAATATTTTGCTTGGCCGGAAAAAGCCATCTCCGACGAACTTTTCACCTGTATTTATGTATTCTGAAGGTTTGTATTTTTTTAATACAACCGAATATCACTGTATTTTATAAACTTTTGTTGTTTGAATACAGTCGAATTGAACACAGTGAATTGAATACAATGTATAGTAGTGAATAATAAATATCTGTGAATTGAATATAACGGTATTGTCACGACCCCAAATCCCCTCCGTAGGATGTTATGATGACACTTAGTCTCTAAGACTAGGTAAGCCTAACAAAACATGCGGAATAACAGAATAATAATTTAAATCTCAAAACATCAACAACTATGTGAAATGAAATATGTAACTCAACACGTACATCTCCCAAAAATCAGTGTAAATACAAGTCACAAGCTCTAGATACAATACTGAATACTCCTATACATCACTATCTATAAAGATATAAAGAAATAAGAAAAGAACAGGATAGAAGGGGACTCCGAGGCCTGCGGATGCGGGCAAGTATACCTTAAAGTCTCCGATAAGCAAGCCACGTAATGCGCTAACACCGAGGCTGATAGGATATACCTGGATCTACACAAAACATGTGCAGAAATATAGTATGAGTACACCAGAACGGTACCCAGTAAGTGCCAAACCTAACCTCAGTAGAGTAGTGACGAGGTCAGGTCAAGACCATACTGGAGATAATAAGAAACAAACAGAAGATATAATGATATATTAAAAATGACAGGGAAGTGAACAATAAAGAATTTACGGTAAGTAACAACACAGAATCAAGGAAAGCTAATACAGCACGAAAGGAAAACCAGAATTTTACATGTTAAGGTAACAACAACCAAACAAATACATCAAATAAAGAAGATCAGCAGGGGCACTCCCGAGGTACCGCCTCGTAGTCCCAAATCATAAAATAACTCACAGTCTTTCCTTATATCACCGCGGGAGCCTTTATATTTGGTTTTGAAAATTATTTTTTCCGAAATAGCATCCCGCGTTTTAGCCCGCCTTAACACAACGTATGGCTTCTTGTAGCTCCCCTACTAGCCATGTGTATCAAGCCCACCTTATCTCACCGCATGTGTTTCAACACCTAGACCTTATACCACCGTATGCATATCAATAATTACAACAGCACGACAGAAACCTTGTGCAAACAATAACAATCGCACGACAGAAATCTCTTGCAACAATAACAATATCACGACAGAAACCTCGTGCAACAATAACAACAGCACGACAGAAACCTAGTGCAAACAACCAAACAATCACCTCAACAATAACATGAAAGCCAAAACACAACAACTAAATGATATTTCACAACTTACACCTTGCCTCGAAAGAACCACGGTCATGCAATTCAACACCAAACTCAACAACAAGATATTTCAAGGATAGCAATTTCAAGTAAAGAATTTCACAGTTAAGTAACGAATACGGAAATCAAGAAAAGTAAGTAATTCAACTAAACATGAGATACAAGTTGCAAATAGGAGATAAGACACGTAGACATGTAAAATTAGGCTAGACATGATGACTACAACATGCTAAAGTAACTCAATTAAGGCATGTAAAGGAAACTACGTAGCTAAACCCGAAATTCCAATATTTAGCCCGTGTACTCACTCTTCACCTTGAGTACACGACCTTCACATATCACAAATTAATGTACAGTACCAAATCCTAAGGAAATTTCCCCCACGCAAGGTTAGACAAGTCACTTACCTCAAACCACGCTCAATCAATCAATTAGAAGGCTTTTCCCTCGATTTTCCAACTCTGAACGACTCGAATCTAGCCAAACAATTTCATACTATAAATATAACTATAGGAAACTAATTAAAATAATGAAATAATGATCTTAGCTAAGAATTGAAAAATTACTCCAAAAAGTCGATCCGAGCCCACGTCTCGGAACCCGACCAAAATTATAAAATTCGAACACCCAATCGATATTGAGTCCAATCATACAAGAATTACACAAATCCGGTACCAAAATCTCGCTCAAATCCCCAAAAATTCAGCATATGAAGTTTTCTCCATTTTTCCCCAATTTTTCAACCCAAATCCCTAATTAAATGATGAAATCAAAGACAAATTAATGGAATTTAATTAAAAAAAACGAGTTAAGAACTCTTACCCCAACAATCCCTCTGAAAATCTCGCGAAAATTCGCCTTAAACCGAGCTCTCAAAGTCCAAATTGTGTAATATGAAATAAACTCTAGATTTTGAAACTTAAGTCTGGTGCCTAGTTATTTACACATCGCGATCGCGTAAATCCTCCCGCGATCTCGTAAGACAAATTTCTACCCAGCTCAACTTAACACTTCGCGATCGCGCAAGATCACACGCGAACGCGGATAACAACACTGCCTCAACATCACATTCGCATCACAGGCTACACGATCGCGTAGCACAATTGCCTCAGCCCCAGCTTCACCAATAATTCTACGCGAACGCGAACTCCTCCACGCGTTCGCGATTAACTACAAGCCAAACCTCTGTGATCGCATCTTTCTCTCTATGAACGCGTAGAGTAAAAACCATCAGACCATAAAAATCCTTCGCGATCGCGGTTCAAACCACGCGATCACATAGAAAGAAACAAGAAGCATCAGATTCAGCAACTCCTCAACGATCTGAAATGCGCCCAACATGGTCTGAATCACACCCGAGGCACCCGGGGCCTCAACCAAACATACCAACAAGTCCTAAAACACGATACGAACTTAGTCGAGGCTTAAATCATATCCAATAACATCAAAAATACGAATTGCACCCCAATTCAAGCCTAATGAACTTTTAAACTTTTAATTTCTATATTCGATGTCGAACTCTATCAAATCAAGTCCGATTGACCTCAAATTTGCACACAAGTCATAAATGACATTACTGACCTACTCCAACTTCCGAAATCGGAATCCGACCCCGATATCAAAATGTCCACTCCCGGTCAAGCTTTCAAAAATCTTCCAACTTTTCAACTTTCGCCAATTACACCGAAATGACCCACAGACTTCCAAATCAATATCCGGACACGCTCCTAAGATCAAAATTACCCCCATTGAGCTATTGGAACCGCCAAAACTCTATTTTCGGAGTCGTCTTCCCACAAGTCAAACTACGGTCAACTCCTACAATTTAAACTTCCAATTTAGGGGTTGTGTGTCCCATTTCACTCCGAAATTCTTCCGAACCCGACACCAAGCACCCCGACAAGTCACATAACCACAGAATGAAATAGAGGGAGCAATAATTAGGGGATCGGGGCTAATAGTCTTAAAAAGACCGGTCAGGTCGTTACATATATACACTATATTTCTTGATTACCTTACTGTATGTATAAATACAGTCGCGCGAATACATGAAATACAACACAGTAGCATCGAAATTTATGTAGAATTGATTTTGTTGATTTAAATTAGGAGTGATATACACTAATTGATTCTTTTTTCGTTATTAAACAACTGGACTCACCTATTTTTAGGCGAATTTCACTACTGTATTCATGAATACAATAGCGCAAATACATCGAATACAGTCGCACAATTGGACTCCCATATTACTGTATTTATGAATACAGTAGTGCGAATACAGTGAATACAATCGTGTAGTAGCCAAATTTATGTAGAATTGATTTTGTTGAGTTAAATTATGAGGGATACACGCTAATTGATTCTCTTTATGTTATTAAACAATTGGATTCCCCTATTTTTTAGGCGAATTCCGTTACTGTATTCATGAATACAGTAGCGCGAATATAGCGAATACAGTCGCACAACTGGACTTTCCTTATTTTTAGGCGAATTCTGCTACTGTATTCATGAATACAGTAGCGCGAATATAACGAATATAGTCGCTTACCAACTAAATAATAGCTATAGGAAGTAATTATGTATATAATAGCCATGGAAAGTTAATAGCTACTAAACTATAGTGGTTTCTGAAAATTACTCAAACTTATACAAATGAAATTAGAGATGAAAAGAAATCTGGTACACTCCGACAAAAGTTCGAAATACCTGCACAGTATATTGGAGTTTTACATACAAAAGTTTAAAACTTCAGTATAATGTCCTAGATTTTTTTTAAATATTTTAAGGAGGAGTATTTTTATTGAAATTTTATTTTCGAGTGGCTAAATTTTGGTTAGTTTTGCGATTATGCCAAAAAAGGGTGAAAAGTGGCTATTAGCCTATTTCTCTCAATAGTTCATAAGATAAAAGTTTCGGATCTCATTCAAAAATCGATTATTTGACCCAAAAGTAGAGAGAGTCATCTTCTTCTTCTCGATACAACGAACGAGAGAGCAAA
>AWOL01S0088059.1:0-24095 GCA_000715115.1 Nicotiana otophora | reverse complement strand
TAATGTGTTGACATTCCTTGATAGACATTATCCTGTTGGTGATGACACCCGGATGGAGAACCATGATCCAACACACCAGAACTAGGCATATTCCAACTGGGCATGGGTTCATAACTTGTAAAAGTCATATCTGGCCGATACCCCATGTGGAATATATGAGTGTTAATACAAATTCAATATAACAAAAATATACATCGTAACACTAAGGAAAATTGAAGTTTACCACTCGTCTTGTGGATTATGTAAAGCATGAGAGAAATTATTTCCTCGCTCCTCATTCGCCCGTGGTGATAAGTTGAAATCAGGCCAAACTCTTTCAGTCGGAACCTGTCCTGCAAAAACTGCTCCAGAATAACCACTCGACGACTGAGGGTTATCCCTACTATGCTCAACCTCATTATTGCGAATGTCTTCAACCTTGATGTACATTTTCAACATTTTTATCACAAGAAATTCCCGGTATTCATCAGGAGTCAACAAAAAATCCCTCAAAGTTTTATCATCGTCGATGTTAAACTCATACGTAACAAGCAACCCCTTGCGGAGTGACGAAATACAGATATCTTCCGATTACTTAAAGGTTGTGATGACACAAAGGGTCATCTTGTGAATTAAGACTCTATTCCGAGCCCGTTAGCCTTAAAACAAACCTTATTTTTACTCACCTCGATTTGCATGCATAGTCCGGGCGTAAATCCAGAAAGCCTTTATGTGAAAATTTAAGAAGTAATAATTTTTGGGATTTAAAATTGATTTCTAGTTGACTTTGGTCAATGTTTTGAGTAAACGGACCCGAATACATGTTCTAACGGTCCTGGAAGATCCGTAGTAAAATATGGGACTTGGGTATATGCCCGGAATCGAATTCCGAGGTCCCCAATTCGAGAAATGAAGTTTTGATGACGATTGTAAGACTGAAATTCTATGGACTTAAAGAAATTGATTAATGTTTGATCTCGTTGATATCGGGCTCGTATTTTGGTTCCGGAGTCCGGTCCAGGTTTAATATAATATATAAGTCATGTCTGTGAAATTTGATAGAAATCGGAGTTGATTTGACATGATTCGAATGTCCGGTTGAGAAGATAGTAGTTTTGAAATGTTCTTGAAGAATTCATGAGTTTTGGTGGTAAATCCATAGTTTTAGGTGTTATTTTTTTGATTTGATCATACGAGCAAGTTCGTATGATAGTTGTAGACTTGCATGCATGTTTGGTTTGGAGCCCCGAGGGCTCGGGTAAGTTTCGGGTAAGCTACGGAGTGATTTTGGAATTTAGAAATTTGCTGGTGTAACTGGTGTATGTAGCAGGCCTCTAACCTCGCAATTGCGAGATCAGGCTTCCCAAATGCGAATCAAACAGGTATGGCAATTGCGAGGTTTTTATCCCAATTGCGAAGAAATCCTAGGCTAGCAGTTCTCGCAATTGCAAGTTTATTTTCGCAATTGTGAAGGGGGTCTGGGGAAGGGTATGTTCGCAAATGCGAACTTTTACCCGCAATTGCGATGGGCCAATTGTCGCAAATGAGACATACTCTTTGCATTTGCGAAGGCAGCAGAAATGTGAAGGTTCTCGCATTTGTGATGACTCCTTCACATTTGCGAGCTTCGCAATTGCAAAGCTCAGGTCGCAAATGTGACATCCGCAGCTGATAACTTTA
The DNA here is from genome assembly GCA_000715115.1 of Nicotiana otophora. Classification (NCBI taxonomy): domain Eukaryota; kingdom Viridiplantae; phylum Streptophyta; class Magnoliopsida; order Solanales; family Solanaceae; genus Nicotiana; species Nicotiana otophora. Next base: position 22,436 of record AWOL01S0088059.1, on the reverse strand, counting down.
GACATAGACGAGATTTTTTATTCATTCTTCAATTTTTCAAAACCTAAACCTCAAGAGGCAATTTTTCAAAGACCAAATCTTCCCCAAATCATAGGTAAATGATTCCTAACTCTTTTTTTTTAATCTTTTGCATCTTATAACAAGATTTCAACCTAGAATATAGAATTTTTATGGTGAAATTAGAATTTTTGGGGAGAACTTAGGAATTTCGAAATTTGGGGATTTAGACCCCGAATTGAGGTCGGATTCCAAAACCAATTGTATATCCGGGCTCGGGGGAGAATGAGTAAACGGATTTTGGTCCGAACCTAGAGTTTGGACCAAGCAGGCCCGGGGTCGGTTTTTGACTTTTGTTGGGAAAACTTAGGAAAACTATAATTATGCATTAAAGTTGATTCCTTTAGCGATAATTGATTCCTTTCAACTTAATGAAAGATAAGTTGATTCCATTATAGATGTATAGCGCTTTTTTAAAGAGCGCTATACCTTAACGTCCAAAACGTCCGTTAATGTATAGTGCTCTTTAAAAGAGCGTTATACATAGATAAGTCACTCTTTGTTTCTACACTTATTTCCGTCCTACATGGAAAAAAGAACGACATTTTGGTTCTATCCTCGTTTAATCAAGGTCTGCAATCTCTGAAAGTGAAAATAAATTCGATTTAGATAATTGAATTTATTAATGGTAACTCAGGAATATGTTTTAGTATTCTCATGGTTAAATGTTAGGAAATTTTACCTCCTATAGCAAAGGTATATACCATATTTATTATAAATCAAAATTATTTTAAAATATTATTTTCTATAGCTACCTTTTATACTTTATAGCAAAATAAGTATTTATGACATATACTACCATTGAGGCATGAAATAAGGCATGAAGTACGCTATTTATGTTTTTGCTCTCTCTTAGACAGCTAGACATACGTATTTTTAAGGTGATTGCCGTTACTGTATTTATGAATACATGACGCAAATACATATTAATACATGCGCGTACAGCTGGACTGCCCTAATTTTAGGTGTTTTTTACTGTTGTATCCATGAATACAACATCATGAATACATGTGAATACATGCGCGTACAGCTGGACTGCCCTGATTTAGGGGCTTTTTGTTGTTGTATTCATGAATACATGGCGCGAATACATGTGAATACATGCTCGTACAACTGGACTGCCCTAAATTTAGGCACTTTTTACTGCTGTATTCATGTATACAGCAGCGCAAATATATGTGAATACATGCGCGTACAGCTGGACTGCCCTGAGTTTAGGCGCTGTTTGCTGCTGTATTCATGAATACATGGCGCGAATACATGTGAATACATGCACGTACAACTGGACTACCCTAATTTTTAGGTGTTTTTTGCTGTTGTATTCATGAATACATCAGTGCAAATACAACGAATACACTACCGTAATAATTGAATAGTAGCTATAGGAAGTAATTATGTATATGGTAGCTATAGGAAGTTAATAGCCACTAAACAATAGCGGTTTTTGAAAATTCCTCCATATGTTATTAATGGAGTAGTTGGTGAAGGAGGTGGAGCCATGATTTGTAACATATGGGTTCAGTCTTCTAATTCTTTTAAGTTACTGAGTTCTAAATTAATAATTTGTGCATAATATTTACCCGGAAAACGGATAGAGATGAATTTGTACGTAGTTCTAAGGGTATGTGGTATAACTTGACACAAATCGTAAGAGTAAATAGAAATATCGAATATTAACTATAAAGAAAAGATTCAAACCGAGTTGAAAGGAAGATGATTTATGAACAATCAAGATAAAATGATGTATGAAGCTCAAAAGGATAATCTTCTAATATAGGAATGTATCAACAATATTTCTGTCACAGTGTATGAAAGACTTGATAGATGCCCTTTATAGGAATAATAGCCATCCCTCTTATAGTGGTTGGATCATATTTTGGATATAATTAAAAATACATAGTGGGAAACTCATGATAAATCACATTTTTCCTAGTTTCTGCCGAGATTCCCTCTCTTAGTGCGGTTGTAACGGCTCTTGTTTCTTGGCTCGATCTTGATCGGACTTGGTATCCGTCGGTTTTTCGGTTTAGAGATCGATGTGAGTTCGAGCTTGATATTGACTCGGGGCCCAATATTGACTCAGGGTCGGTATCGGTTGGCCTCTGGCCCTTAATCTCGATTCCATCGCTTCTCATCATAGTTCTATTTGGACTCGAGCTCGATAATGACTTCGAGCTCGGTATTTGACTTGTCCATGAAACTCGAAGCTCGTTTGTGCCTTCTTCGGATACCATCTCGATATTATAAAGACTCTCTTCGATCCTTTATGTTCCCATATCGACCAGTCGTACGAGGGCCGAAATCGATTTCGACCGTATACAGATAGTCCCCTCGTTTCTCGGGAAGGATGTGGTGAGAAACGATGTGATTTTTCATCGGTACTATTAGATGCACACTGACGTTTACATCGAGCCCGACCATGACATACATGATAGTTATCCCGTCGGTTTAGTTTACTAAGGCATTTAATGCGTGTTAGACGATGATCGGCCACTGTTGATACTGAGCCGACGTTGCTCAATTTATATATAGCCCCTTTCTTTACCATTTATCACTTTTACATCTCAAATCTCCAAATTTTCTAAAGTTCTTTCCTGCATCTTCTAAGTTCATATGTAAATCTGTGATTTTTCACTACAAAAGCTTTCAGAAACACCAAATCTTTGTTACCTCCTTCTATTTTCGATCTTTAAATCCAAAATGGCGAAAACATCAAAAATCGTTCCTCAAAAAGAAAAAGCTTCTTCTTCACAGTCTGCCACCATCAAAACACCGGTGGAACCAGGGCCTGAGGAATGTGTTCCCGGGGAGTGTGTTCTTACCTCCGATTTTAATGTCGATAAAGCCTCGTCGGTTCCTGGTCGATATGAACTAGTATCAAGGTATATGTGCTCAATAACTAAGGGACACCTCGAGCAACTAAGAAAAGATTGTAACTGGGAGAAAATAGAAGTGACAATCCCGGCTCCCGAAAAAGATATTACTACTTATGTGAAAGGATGTTTAAGCGTGTATACTTACCCTTTCACATTGGGCCCCCTCAACCCTGTCGTTATCGATTTTTGCAGCCAATATCAAATCACCCTAGGCCAAATCCATCCTTCTTTTTGGCGGATCGTTATTCTGATATGCTCCTTCGTTTCTTTCTCACCGATATATTTTTCGTGGTATAGCGGTTGTTTGGATGCCCGGTGTTGTTCCCGATCTTAAGAACTGGGTACAGGCCCTGGCTTTGACTTCTATATATGCCGAGCACTCGTGGCGTGATTTGTCAAAGGGTCGATGGGAGGCCAAAAATCATGGTAAGCCTCTTCCCCATGTCTTTGTTGGTTCGAACAGAATGTTTTCCATATACAACCAATTTTCTTGTGTGTAGGCTTGGGAAAAGATGCGGTGAGGCCCCCGTCTGGTGAGGAAGAGACTTCATCCCCGGTTCTGAAACCTACGAAGGATAATAAGTGAAAAAGTGCTTCTATTTCCGAGGATCCAGAACCCAAGACAAGGACGACTCGTAAGCCGAGGAGGAAAATTATCCCTCTAACCGAAGAATTTGTTCGGCGTCTGAGGGATGAAGATGAAGAAGAAGTAGACAATGGGTTCGTACTGGTGGCCCGAGTGAAGAAAACCATTGATGCCCCAAAGGCAGCTGAATCGATGATGGTTTATGAAGCTACGCCTAGAACTGAGGAGATATCGGAGAAAGATTCGGGCAGAGTCCCCGAATTATTAGAGATCAAGGATGCTTCCCACCAAAGTCAACAAACGGTGGGTATATCTGAAAGGGTCGGTCCTGAAGCTCTTCGAAGTGAGGAGAACGCCCCAAGCGAGTTTCTTGGGGCAATAGTAATCGGAGACTCCCCCACTCTCCTTGCTTTTTTCGAAGGGGCGATTCGGGAAGCCCAAGCTTTGGGAGCCCTCGAGATAAACCGGTCTCATAAAGTGGAGGACCCCTTCCGTGATTTGTTTACTGGTGTCGAGGATGTTGCTAGCCCTAGTGATGTGTCGGGCCTTTTCTGTTAAGTGTAGCAAGCTCTGAATCGGGTAAGCTATAACTCCGTTCGTTGATATTATTTTTATGTTTGCTATTCTTCTCTAACTTCTTTTCTTCTTTCTTACGTAAGCCGCAGCGGTTCATCGAGAAGTATGTTCTCGTTCTCTAGCTGAGCTACGTCAGTATGAGGCCGACCTCCGATGGGTCAGGAGGAGAGAAATGCCCTTAGATTCCTCTTCGGTCAAAGGAAAGAAGAAATCAAGGACCTCCGAGCTGAATTGGCCAAGGCTCATCAAGACCAGATCGACCTAACCAAGCAGGTAATGATAATCTTAAAAACCTATGGGCTCAATCCTGGAACGGTGGCTAATATTTCGATCTCACAGCTGCAGCAGAAGCTTGAGGTGATTGGGAAGCTTTGTGAGGAGGTCGATATGATAAGGGCGTAGTCCTTGGGATGGAAATATAGTATGGACCATCTCACCGCAGAAAAAGAAACTGCTCGAGCCCAATTATCATCGGCCGAAAACCAACTTCAAGATATGAAGAAGAAGAGCTTGGTTCAAGCAAGAAAAATAGAGGAGCTCAAGGCTCGGTTGGCCTCCAAACTTGCCAAGGCCAAATCTGATACTGAAAAAGCAAAGGCTAATGTGGATGCATTCGTGGCCGTCTATCGGGCCGATGCTAAAGTTGCTCAGGTACAAGCAAGAGAGGTAGCTGAAACCGCTAAAACTCGAGCACATTGGGTTGCTAAACTTGCTAAATGCCAATCTTGGAAGGTTTTGATCTCACCGAAGAGATAAAAAGGGCTAAAGAGCTCGAAGCCGATGCTGAAGCCTTGGCTTCCGATGATGAAGAAGATGATGATGATGCAAGCGAGAGTGGGTCCGAGAGCGGGGAGGAGCCCGATGGAGAAGAGACCGCCCCTGGAGATAACCAGGAGACTTAGAGTTTTTTATATTTTCTTGTGTAGGGTCATGTTCGGGCGTTTTAAATACTCTTGTATATATATAAAAGTCTTTTTCCTTCCTCGACTTGTCTTTGTTTTATTTTCTGCCTTGTGAAGATTTTGTTTCATTCATGCTTTATGAAAGTTTTCATAAATTCGAGGCTTTAGGTAATTTGATCTAATCCGGACAATCATTTATAACCGAGTGAGTGCTTGCTCGAACTCGAAATAAGGTAGCACGTAAGCTTAGCAGTCGAGTGAGTGATTGCTCGAACTCAAAGTAATATAGCCCGTAGGCTTAAAGGTCGAGTGAGTGATTGCTCAAACTCGAAGTAATATAGCCCGTAGGCATAGAGGTTGAGTGAGTGATGCTCGAACTCGAAGTAATATAGCTCGTAGACTTAGTGGTCGAGTAAGTGATTGCTCGAACTCAAAGTAAGGTAGCCCGTAAGCTTAGTGGTCAAGTGAGTGATTGCTCGAACTCGAAGTAATATATCCCGTAGGCTTAGAGGTTGAGGGAATGATTGCTTGAACTCGAAGTAATATAGCCCGTAGGCTTAGAGGTCGAGTAAGTTCTGTGCTCAAACTTGAAGAAAGGTAGCCCGTAGGCTTAATAATCGAGTGAGTGCTTTTGCTCGAACTCGAAGTAAGGTAGCTCGTAGGCTTTATAGTCGAGTGAGTGCTTTGCTCGAACTCAATGAAAGGTGGCCCGTAGGCTTAATAGTCGAGTGAGTGATTGTTCGAACTCGAAGAAAGGTAGCCCGTAGGCTTAATAGTCGAGTGAGTGATTGCTCAAACTGGAAGAAAGGTAGCCCATAGGCTTTATAGTCGTGTGAGTGCTTTGCTCGAACTCGAAGTAAGGTAGCCCGTAGGCTTTATAGTCAAGTGAGTGCTTTGTTAGAACTCGAAGAAAGGTAGCCCATAGGCTTTATAGTCGAGTGGGGCTTGGCCTCGTTGATTTCTCGGTTGGCAGTCCCTGATTAATAGGTTAATGGTCGATCCTTGAGCCTGTTTGCATAATAGATCATGAAATAGAGGATGGGTTTTGAGACATGAGATAGAAGCAAATAAGTTTCTTTTTATGCCATTGTACATGTGTTCATATTTTGTACCAGGGATCAAGCAACCTACACGAGCATGGTTCGTTTTGACCATTTTGCTCTTATATTTTTTCCTATCGGAACCCTGTTGTTATGAAGTAACTTTCTTGCACCGAACTTGATAATCAAACATCAAACTTGATATATTTGAGTGTAATGCCCCCCCCCCCAGTATTCGAAGTTGATTATAAATAGGCCTCGGATACTGTCGAATTGTTCTAAGTCAGCACGATCAATAGTTGCCTCATTAAAAACCTTGCCGAAAAACCCATTTGGGATAAAACCGGTCTATAGGAAAAAGAATGCAATGCGTGCTTTCAGGCCTAAGGTTTTGTGTTGAACAATCCATCCTTGTTCCTGGCCGAACTCCTGCAAGGGTTTGTTTCGAAATATAAACGAACATGGGAGGGTCATACCTTTGCAGTAGTATTGTTTTAGGTGTGACACGTTCCAATTGCATGATAGTTGTTTGCCGTTTATAACACCGAGCTTGTAGGATACTTTACCGATGATTTCGAGTACCTAATACGGTCCTTCCCAATTCGGGCCCAGTTTTCCTTCATTTGGATTTCGAGGTGTTGGGGGTGACTTTCCTTAGCACTAAGTCTCCGATTTTAAAATGGCGAAGATTGGTTCTTCGATTATAATATCTTTTGATCCGCTGTTTTTGGGCGGCCAATCGGATGTAAGCGGCTTCTCGTTTTTCATCCAATAATTCGAGACTAGTATTCATAGCCTTGTGATTCGACTCTTCTGTTGTATGTCGAAACCTGGCACTGGGTTCCTCGATTTCGACTGGAATCAAGGCCTCGGAGCCATATACTAAGGAGAACGGGGTTGCCCTCGTACTAGATTTTGATGTTGTTCGGTATGCCCAAAGGACTTCAGGTAAAATTTCTCTCCACTTCACCTTAACGCCGTTCAACCTTTTCTTTATGTTTTGAATAATAGTCTTGTTCGTTGATTCGGCCTATCCGTTCCCACTAGGGTGATACAGCGTTGTTAATATCATTTTTATTTTATGGTCTTCGAGGAATTTCGTCACCTTGCTGCCGATAAATCGTTTTCCATTGTGACAAACTATTTCAGTGGGTATCCCCAATTGACATACGATGTGGTCCCAGATGAAGTCTATAACTTCTTTCTCTCTCACTTTCTCGAACGCCTGTGCTTCAACCTATTTAGAGAAATAGTCAGTCATAAATAAAATAAACTTAGCTTTACCTGGGGCTGATGGCAGAGGTCTGACGATGTTCTTCCTCCATTTCATGAATGGCCATGGGGATAGGACTAAATGAAGTTGTTCTCCGGGCTAATGGATCATCGGTGCAAACCTTTGACATTTATCACATTGTCGAACAAACTCATTTGTGTCTTTTTCCATGTTATCCCAGTAGTATCCTGCTCTAATGATTTTGTGTACCAGTGATTCGGCGCCGGAGCGGTTCCCACAAGTGCCTTTATGGACCTCTCGTAAAACATAATCGGTGTCTCCTGGTCCTAAGCATACTGCCAATGGTCCATGGAATGTACTTTTGTATAATGTTACATCTTCAGCCAATGTGAATTGAGCAGCTTTGATTTATAGGGTCCTCAACTCTTTAGGGTGTGATGGGAGCTTTTCGTTCTTCAAGTATTCAATATATTTATTCCTCAAATCCCAGGTCAAGCTTGTAGAGTTTATCTCAGCATGACCTTCCTCGATTACGAATCTCGAGAGTTGAACGACAGTCCCCGAGCTGATCTCATCTTCCTCGACGATGAACCCAAATTTGCAAGTGCAACGGCCTCACTGTTTTGTTCTCGAGGTATGCTATAAAGTCCATTTTTTGAAATGGTGCAAAGTTGCCTGTAGTTTATCCAAATACCTTTGCATTCTATCCTATCGAACTTCGAAGGTTTTGTTTACTTGATTTACCACCAGTAAAGAGTCACACTTGGCTTCAATGTTTTCTTCTCCCAAGCTTTTAGCTAGCTCGAGACCTGCAATCATGGCCTCGTACTTGGCCTCATTGTTAGTCAACCTAGAAGTATTGATAAATTGCCTAATAGAGCTACTTGTGGGTGGTTTCAAAACGATGCCTAGCCCGGACCCCTTCACATTCGAAGCACCATCTGTGAAGAGGGTCCATACCCTCGATGATGTACCTGATTTTAACAAGAGTTCCTTTTCAACTTCGGGTACAAGGGTTGGCGCGAAATCGGCCACGAAGTCTGCTAAAATTTGAGATTTGATGGTCGTCTAGGGTTGATATTCGATATCGTACCCACTGAGTTCGACGGCCCATTTGGCCAATCGGCCCGACAGTTCGGGCTTGTGCAAAATATTACGAAGTGGGTAAGTGGTTTATACACATATGGGGTGACATTGAAAGTATGGTCTTAACTTTCTAGAGGAGCTTATCAGTGCAAGTGCCAATTTTGCTAAGTGTGGATATCTAGTTTCTGCTTCCCCTAAGGTTCGACTTACATAATAAACGAAAAATTTTATACCTTGCTCTTCTCGAACTAGGACACCACTTACCGCTATTTCTGACACTGCCAAGTACAAGTAAAGTTTCTCATCTGTCTTCGGAGTGTGAAGCAGCGGTGGGATCGATAGGTATCGCTTCAATTACTCTAATGCATGTTGGCATTCGGGGGTCCAGGAGAAATCGTTCTTCTTTTTGAGTAGAGAGAAAAATCGATGGCTTCGATCCGACGACTTTGAAATGAATTGGCCTAAGGCATCTATCCATCCGGTTAGCTTCTACACAACTTTTACACTATCTACGATGGTGATGTCTTCGTTGGCCTTGATTTTATCGGGGTTGATCTTGGTCCCCTGATTCGATACCATGAAGCCAAGGAACTTTCCCGATCTGACCCCGTAAGCACATTTCTCGAGGTTAAGCTTCATGTTGTATTTCCTTAAAATCTCGAACATTTCCTGTAACTGAACCAAATGGTCCTCAACGCGCAGGGACCTAACTAGCATGTCGTCAATATAAACTTCCATTGATTTACCTATTTGTTCTTCGAACATTTTATTTACTAGGCATTGGTAAGTAGCTCCTGCATTTTTTAGCCCGAAGGGAATTATATTATAACAATATGTTCCATACTTGGTGATAAATGAAGTCTTTTCTCGGTCCTCCGGGTTTATTTGGATTTGATTATACCTGGAATAGGCATCGATAAAAGTAAGGATCTCGTGGCTAGCCGTGGCATCGATCATGCGATCGATGTTAGGCAGTGGAAAAGAATCTTTGGGGCACGCCTTGTTTAAATCCTTATAATCTACACACATTCTAAGTTTGTTCCCTTTTCTAGGGACTACAACTACATTGGCTAACCATTCGGGATATTTCACCTCTCGAATGGACCCTAGTTTGAGAAGTTTAGTTACCTCATCCTTCATAAATGAGTGTTTTATCTCGGACTGGGGTCTCCTCTTTTGCTTCATCGGTTTGAACCCGGTGTCCAAGCTTAGTCGATGCGTCGTAATCTCCAGTGGGATCCATGTCATGTCTAAATGGGACCAAGCAAAACAATCTATGTTATCAATAAGAAATTGAATAAGCCTTTTCCTGAGTTCGGGGATTAACCCCGTTCCCGGGTATACCTTTCGCTCGGGCAGGTACTCGATCAATATAACCTATTCTAGCTCTTCAACCATTGATTTGATGGCATCGGAATCTTTGGGAACAATAAAATTTCGAGGGGTCAGAAAATCCTCCTCTTCTTCTTCTATCTCCTGCTTCCCCGATTCGGTCGAGGCTGATGGTTGTGATTGCTATTTGACTTCCTCTTTACCTTTGATGCTCGACCTTTCCGAGGTTGATAGCACTGATATCGGTGTTACCTTATCGACCGCAAATATTTCCTTTGCAGCATGCTTGTCACGATCCCAAATTCCCTCTGTATGACGTCGTGATGGCACCTAGTCTCTAAGACTAGGTAAGCCTATCAATGCGAAATAATAATAGATATCTGAAATAAATAAACTACAATTCATATAATTACAACTCCTAAAAACCAGAAGAAATAAGTCACAAGATTCTAAGAATTTATCCTCAATGTCTCTATATATCAAGGTTTAAAGAAAATAAAGAAGTAACATAATAATGATAGAAGGGGACTCCGGAGTCTGCGAACGCTTGCAGATATACCTCGAAGTCTCCGTACACAGGTAACTCATTGATGTCTGGGCTGGTAAGATATACCTGGATCTGCACAAAAAGATATGCAGAAGCGTAGTATGAGTACACCGCAGTGGTACCCAGTAAGTACCAAGCCTAACCTCGGTAGAGTAGTGACGAGGTCAGGTCAGGCCCTACTGGAAAATAAATAACGGCATAGTAAAATGTTGAACAATATAATAAGATAAATGATAATGGAAATGAATCAACTAGTATGTCACCCTTTAATTACACCAAATAATGGCAATTAATACCTCGTGAAAACAAAATAGAAATCTTTTCAACTTCAAGAAAATCACAACAATAATCAAAGGCAACTGCGGCCATAAATCAATATTAATAAGGGCACTCCCGAGGTACCGCCTCGTAGTCCCAAATCATAACTAAATTCATAATATTTCATTTCCTTATATCACCGCGGGAGCCTTCACAATCTATTTTAAAGAAAATAGTTTTCCCGAAATAGCATCCCGCGTTTTAGTCATCCTTATCACACCGCATGACTTCTAGTAGTTTCTCCTACTAGCCACGCGTATCAAGCCACCCTTATCTTACCGCATGTGTTTCAACACCCAAACCTTATACCACTGCATGTGTATCAATATCACAATATATCACAATTTGCACCTCAAGTGCCCAAATATTTTAATTTGCCAAAATAAATCAACAATATTATTTTTCCACAATAAAGAGCTCACGGCTCCATCACAATTAGTACGAAAATCTCACAAAATATTAAACAAATATAATAATTCACAAATTTACTACCTTGTTTTAAATATCAAAATTTTAAATGTAAAATACTTCATTTTTAATAATATTTGAAATTAAAGAAATTTCACCTTTAATTAATACACTAAATAAAAGAAACCAAGTTTCAGCTAACAGGTAAAAACAATTAGCAGGAGAAGGTCAAGTAAATTTAAAGTATATAAATCAAATCAATGATAGAGAATATAACAAGATTTAATAATTTAATTAATATGTAACAGTGATCTACATAATTTAAAAACATAATCATTCACATTTAGCCCGTGTACACACTCCTCACCTCGTGTACACGACTTTCATCACATTATAATTATCATATTAATACCAATCCTAGGGGAAATTTTTTTCACATAAGGTTAGACAAGTTACTTACCTCGACTTGCTCCAATTTAACCAAGTAGTATGCCTTTTCCTCGATTTTCCGACTCTGATCGACTCGAATCTAGTCATAATTAATTCGATACAGTCAAGAAAAATTATAAAATCAATTCCATAAGAAAATACTATATTTTTCAATAGAAATCCGAAATTAACTCAAATTTTGCCATTGGGACCCACGTCTCTAAATCCGGCAAAAGTTATGAAATATGAACGCCCATTCAACCACGAGTCTAACCATACCAAAATGACTAAATTCCAATAATAATTCGACCCTCAAATCCTTAAATCTATTCAAGAGGGTTTTTAAATATTTCCAATTTAAATCACCAATTAATTATTAAAAACAGTGATGTAATCTAACCAAGATTGAGTTAAGAACACTTACCCCGATGTTTTCTCTGAAAATCTCCCAAACATTGCCTCAATCTAAGCTCCAAATCGTGAAAAATGAAAATTGGGACGAAGTCCCATTTTCAGAACTTAAACATTCTGCCCAGTGATTTCTTCTACGCGATCGCGAACCAACTAACGTGATCGCGAAGCACAAGTTTTTATTGCCCAAAACTAACTCTACGTGACCACAAAGCACAGTCTCCACAAGCCTACCCGATCGCGAGCCTTCTCACGCGATCGCGAAGCATTAAGCGTGTGGCCCACCTTCTGCCTCATTTCCTTTTAGCGAACGCGGTCTTAGCCACGTGTTCACATAGCATAGCTTGCCAAACCTACGCGATCGCGGACTCGCCCACGTGATCGCATAACACAAAATTTCAGCTACCCAATTAACCCTACGCGATCGCATACCTTCTCACGCGATCGCGTAGAAGGAAACCAAAACCTGCAGAAACTAGAACTTCAGCTATCACGCCAAGTCCAAAACTGATCCGTTAAGCATCCGAAGCTCACCCGAGCCCCTCGGGACCTCAACCAAATATACCAACAGGTCCTAATATATCATACGAACTTAGTCGAGTCCTCAAATCACATCCAACAACTCTAAAAACAAGAATGACACATAGATTCAAGCCTAATGAACTTTGAAACTTTCAATTTCTACAAATGACGCCAGAACCTATCAAAACAAGTCCGATTGACCTCAAATTTTGCACGCAAGTCATAAATGACATAACAGAACTATGAAAATTTTCGGAATTGGATTCCGACTCTGGTATCAAAAGTCACTCCCCGGTCAAACTTCCAAATTTAAATTTCTATTTTAGTCATTTCAAGCCTAATTTAACTACGGACTTCCAAATAAAATTTCGAACACACTCCTAAGTCCAAAATCACCATACGTAGCTGTTGAAGTCATCAAAATTATATTCCGGGGTCGTTTTCTCAAAATATTGACTGAAGTCAAACTTAAAATTTTAAGGCCAAATTAAGGAACCAAGTGTTCCTATTTCAACCTGAACACTTCCAAATCCTGAACCAACCATCCCCGCAAATCATAAATTTATAAAATCACATACGGGGAGTTTTATTTAGGGGAACGGGAATCTAAAAGTCAAAATGACCGGTTGGGTCATTGCGATGCTGCTCCCCGTATACTATTTTTGCACCGTCCGACGTCGGGAATTTGATCATTTGGTGGAGGGTCGAAGGGACTGCCCTCATATTATGGATCCAAGGCCTTCCAAGAAGGTCATTGTACCTCATGTCCCCCTCTATTACGTGGAACTTGGTATCTTGAATTGTTCCAGCCACATTCACCAGTAGAATAATCTCCACTTTAGTTGTTTCACTGGCCATATTGAAGCCATTTAAAACCCGACCTGCAGTCACGATTTGATTCCATAGGCTGAGCTATTCCACGACCCTCGATTAGATGATATTCGTCGAACTACCTGGATCCACTAAAACACGCTTAACGTGAACTTTATTTAATAAGATAGAAATTACTAGAGCGTCGTTGTGGGGATGAGAAATGCCTTCTGCTTCTTCGTTGTTGAATGACAAAGTGCCTTCGGGCACATAATCTCGGGTTTGTTTTTACCTAGTGGTTGATACCTTAGTGTGTTTGAACATGGGTCCTTGTGGAATGTCGACCCTACCGACGATCATATGAATGACGTGTTGGGGTTACTCCTATTCATTGTTTTTTTGTTAGCATCCCTTTCTCTAAAATAATTCTTGGCTCGATCGCTGAGGAACTCTCGAAGGTGGCCCTCGTTGAATAGACGGGCTACCTCCTCCCTTAATTGTCGTCAATCTTCGATCTTGTGACCATGCGTGCCATGATACTTGTACAACAACTTTGGGTTTCTTTGGGAAGGATCGGTCTATATGGGTCTGGGCCACCTAGTATCTTTGATCCTTTCGATTGCAGATACAATGTCCGATGCATCGATACTAAAATTATATTTCGATAACTGAGGTGCCTCTGTGTGATCGGTATACTTGTCAAAACCACTTTTGCTCATAAGTCCCCGAAAATTCTGTCCTCGATCACTTCTTCGATTGTTCCGGGCGAAAATTACGTCCTGAACCATTGTTCCTTCGATCTGTGGTATATGGTTGATATCGGTCTCTGTTCGGACTTGGCTCCCTGTCGATGTCCCTCTAGTTTCTAACTACCAACCTATTCGGATGTACTGAACCGGAAAGGGCTCCTAGTTGTTCGTCCTCAACCCTGATCTTCGATTGATATTGATTGTGCACATCTGTCCAGGTTACGGTAGGATACTCAATCAAACTTTGTTTCAACTGACGTGATGCTATCGAACTCCGCTCGTTCAACCCTTGGGTGAAAGCTTGAACGGCCCAATCATCTGTGACTGGTGGAAATTCCATGCGTTCTATTTGAAGTCGGACACGAACTCCCTCAACATTTCATTACCCCTTTGTCTTACCTTGAAAAGGTCTGATTTCCTCGTTGCGACCTTTATGGCCCATGCGTGTGCCTTTACGAAAGAATCTACTAATATGGCGAACGAGTCAATGGAGTTTGGTGGCAGGTTGTGATACCAAATCATTGCTCCCTTTGAAAGGGTCTCTCCGAATTTTTTCAATAGTACAGATTCGATCTCATCATCTTCTAGGTCATTCCCTTTAATGGCACATGTATAAGAAGTGACGTGTTTGTTGGGGTCGGTCGTTCCATTATATTTAGAAATCTCGAGCATGCGAAATTCTTTGGGGATCGGTTTTGGAGCTGTACTTGGCGGAAAAGGCTTTTGCACGAATTGTTTGGAATCCAAACCTTTCAATACTTGTGGTACCCCTGGATCTGATCGGCCCTGGAGTTATACATTTCCACCCTTTTGTCGTTTTCCTCGATCCTCCTTTCTCCTGATTCTATTCGTTTGGTCAGTTCTTTGAACATCTTAGTAATTTCGGGATTAGTCCCCGATTCTTGCTCATTTGATCTTACTATAGCTGGCTCCGTTCTGTGGGTGACTACTCGGGGTGGACTGGGCTCCGGCCTGCTCGGTATCTGGGGTTGACTCTACAACTGAGTTATCAATACTATTGAGCTTTCAACATTTCGAAAATCATACACAAGCTGATTCTGTTTTCCTTAACGTTATGTGTCTCTCGAGCTGCAGATCGAGCATCACTATGAATGCTATTTTCAGGTTCAGAACATTGGTTTGTCTCAATGGCCACATGCGAATTAACGTCTAACGGTACTTCGGCTCGAGCCCTAATGGCATCGATAAATGGCCTTTCGGCCCTGGGTGTCAAGTTGTTGTTCTCACCTTGAAGGCCAGCTTCGTTGTCGATAGGTAAGGCCATTAATTGAGAGTTCGTCGTTGCTAATCCGAAATCAAAGACACCTTCAACAACAAGCATAAAATGGTGTGTTTTACATATTCGTATCAAATAACCACTGTTATCCTTAGCCCCACGGTGGGCGCCAAACTGTTTACCCCAAAAATGGATAGAGTTGAATTTGTACGTAGTTCCAAGGGTATGTGGTATAACTTGACACAAATCATAAGAGTAAATAACAATATCGAATATTAACTATTAAGAAAAGATTCCGAGTTGAAAGGAAGATGATTTATGAACAATCAAGATAAAATGATGTATGGAGCTCAAAAGGATAATCTTTCAGTATAGGAATATATCAACAATATTTCTCTTGCAGTGTATGGATGACTTGATAGATGCCCTTTACAGGAATAATAGTCATCTCTCTTATAATGGAAAGATTCTATTTTGGATATAATTAAAAATATATAGTGGGGAACCCATGATAAATCACATTTTTTCTAGTTTCCGCCGAGATTTCCTCTCTTAGTATGGTTGTAACAGCTTTTGTCTCTTTGCTCGATCTTGATCGGACTTGGTATCGGTCGGTTTTTCGGTTTAGAGCTCGATGTGGGTTCGAGCTCGATATTGACTCGGGGCCCAGTATTGACTCAGGGTCGGTATCGGTTGGCCTCTGGCCCTTAATCTCGATTCCATCGCTTCTCATCATAGTTCGATTTGGACTCGAGCTCGATAATAACTTCGAGCTCGGTATTTGACCTGTCCATGAAACTCGAATCTCGTTTGTACCTTTTTCGGATCCCATCTCGATATTATGAAGACTCTTTTCGGTCCTTTATGTTCCCATCTCGACCAGTCATACGAGGGACGAAATCGGTTTCGACCGTATACACATAATTCAATAATTGTTTAAGACAAATACAGAGTTTGAACAAAAGTTATTGGGTTAAGCCGAATCAGTATCCGGCTCCGCCTCTGATTGGAGAGTCGAATTTTAGACACATCTTTAGGGAAGTAAATGCAGCTGTGGATTCGCTGGCAAAATTGATGAAGGAATTATGAAGTGAGTCAATTTCAATACATATATGTATCTTCCAATTCCACGTCCTTTATGTTACTATTATTCATATGAGTAAAGATAATTTTGCTAGACAAAAATCGACTAGTATTTGTAAATACTTGGCCCAACTTGACAACTTAAGTGCTTTTGATAGCACTAATTATATCTATAATGGCCTTGCTAGTTAATATACAATAGTTCGCTTTGACCAACAAAAAAAAATATTAAAATTCTTGCGCTAATCTATATTTATACTATATTAAAAACACGAAAGTTTTTTGCGAAATGTGACCCGGCTTTTTACCCTTTTAAATTTAATTTCATATTAGACAAAATAGTCATTTAATATTTTCTAATATTTAGGAATAAATATTTAATTAGTTCCTTATATTTGGGAATGAATAATTAATTATTTCCTTAATATTTTAGGATTTGCTTTCCAATCCTTTTAGGTTTTGGAGTCCTTTTTCTCTCATAGTTTAACATGTTTATGCATTCCTTTTTCTTATTAAATTTTAACGGATTACATGTAAATATTTCGCCCACTTTCAATTTTTTAGTCCCCCTCCCAACCCCTATTTTAGCATGAGAAAAATATTCACCAATGTAACTATCTAAATACAGGAGATATGTATACTATGTTATTTCCTTGCCATAAATAATTATTAATTAATTGTATCATTAAATTTGAGCAGTAGTATTCCAAATAATATACAGCTTGAACACGAAGACGTTTTTTTTTTTTTTTTGGTAATTAACTTTTTTTTTATTACCATTAACATTATATACAACTCACAAACAGAATGAAAACAAAATCTATGCACGGGACAGTAGCCCCGGTGCTAAAGAGACAACAATCAACTTTCGTCGCTACCACACAACTGCTACTTAACTTGGATAAAAGTTCAATTCCTATATCTTCCTAGCTGATTCTTTTCGCGTCTCCGTTTTCAATATAGTTTAAAAAATTAAATTATTCTTTTAATTAAACTAGACTTACTTTTAAAAAGTACCAATTTAAATGAGAATTGATTATACAGACACAATAAAAATAAAAAACTAAATTCATTAGACCTGGTTGAAAGAATAAATTATAATGACACCTCAAAACCAAACACACTTTCAGTTCTAATTTCAGTCATTGGAATAAATTTTAAGTTGAATTATTAACTGATAATTGAGTATTTATGTTGCACAATTTCTTTCATTGTAGAGTTAATTATACACGATCACATTACTTATTTTTAGAAACTTATACTTTTATTTTTATAATTCAAAAATAAATGTTAAATAAGTTTTTATTTTTTGAGATAGGGTAGACGCGTAAAGCGCATACACTAACACTAGTACTTGTAATTTGATTTAAATGATTAAATAAGAAATGATGGTGAACTTGGATTTGAGGTGGAACTTACTTAGAAATGGCAAAATGCAGAATTTTATTATAGATGGAAAGGGAAAATCATATAATGTGATCAATAAGAGCAACTTTTGCAGTAAAAAGAAAACTAAACGTAGAATTTGAATATCAGACAAAAAGCACATCTATTATAAAGAAAAATCTCGGATGAGGCATAATTTGCTTTCAATATTATAGCTATAAATTTAACCGACTGATATTTGTATTTTCTTCGTCATCATTTGTCACTTGAGGAAATTGTACATACGAGATGTCACATTTTACACCATACAAAATTTTCTAAATACAATTGACTTAACACAAGATATAGTCGTGCCAATGACCTTTCAACTATTTTTTAAGTTCAATCTGAATAGAAAAATTATTGGTACTTACAATCAGATTTTCCGTTTCTTCCACAAGACTAATTAATGCTGTGTTTCTTATCTTTTTCTATGTCCTTGTCCCTTTTATGCATTTAGTCAACTTTTTCATATATCACTATCACGACTAATTAATCCAATAGAGTGTATTGGCTATCCGGGCGTGATTTAAAAAGAAAAATAAGTGTAATAAATAAAATTACTTTTTCTCCTTGCTTAATTGAAATTTTATGTATAAAATAAGTTTAATTGAAATAAGTTTAATATGGTTGCTTCTCAGATACAAGGAAATGATTCAGTTCCAATCTTCCAGAGCTAAAGATCGTAGTTCTCGAACGACCAATCGAAAAGATTTTGGAGCATCTTCTGGATTAGGTATTGTTCCCCAATGATCGTAGTACCAAGTACTTCCCGGCGAGCTCTAATATGATCTGATTAATAAGTAAGCATCTCTTGTAAAATATGAGCAACCCCAAACCCTTCTAGAGCCCAAAACTCAATTTCACCTACCCGTTATCCCCCTGTTTGGCTCTTCCTCTAAGGGGTCCCGGTAAAGGGAACCCCGGCCCCAAGAAGATCGTACGCATGTGCAATTAATTTAATAGGACAGGTATATGTACCCAAGAGCGAAATGAATGGGAAAAACTACCAAGGTGTTTTTTCCCATGACGTGTTACCCGGTTCAGGTTTAAACTTGAGAAATTTTCAGAAAACCACTATGTTTTAGTGATTATTAACTTGCTATAACTACCATTTACTAAATTACTTCCTATAGCTATATTTTCAGTTGTTGTAGACTGTATTCAATGTATTTTTTCTACTGTATTCATGAATACAGTAGCAAAACTCAGCGAAAAATAGGGGAGTCCAGCTAAGCATAGAATGTATTCGATTGTATTCGCGAGTTGTATTCGTGAATACAATAACTGAATTTGTGAAAAAAAGGTCTTCGGCTATTTAAAAACGGTAAGTGAATCAATTAACGCGATAGACTCCTAATAAACTCAACAAACTCAATTATAACACACAAGATTTGAATTTCCAGTTATAGAAAAGATTCTCAACCGAAAAACACCCCAAAAACAGAGCAATCTTCAGAGATTCAATCCATCTTTTCTTTTTTTAGTGGTATTTTTACTAAAATATTTTTTAGTGGTATCTTTACAAATAGATTTATAAATTAAAATTATATAATTACATTGAATACAGTTAAATACATAAATATACATTGAATACATGAAATATAGCAGGTCATCTATAGTGCAAAAACATATGAATGCATACTGCAGATACATTTGAATACATATATACATCTGAATACATAAATTATATTAATTAAAAAAATATATGAATACATTCGTGGAATACAGCGAGACAGTGAATGCAATGAAATAAATGGAATACAGCGAGATACATTGAAATACAATTAAAAAAAAGACAGTGAATACAATGAAATACATAAAAATACAGCGAGATACATTGAAATACAATAAAGAAAAAGGTAACAGAATCTTCAAGACAAAGCATCTACTTCTTTTTTTTCTTTTGCCGTTTTATTTTCGCATTCCTTCACCTTGTCGAAATCTTCTTCTTATAATCTCGTAGAATGAATTTGAATTAGTTGGACTGTGAATTTTGAATAACGAGTAGTTAAGCAAAAAATCACTTCTCTACTTTCCATTCAAAATGGCGTGAAAGATGTTAGATCTTAGAGTTTTTCAACTTCAACTATTTTAGATCGTCACGTTTGGAAACCAAATGGTTTTCTAATGTAATCATCACTTCAGAAAAAGAAGAGGATATCGTGGGCCGGAGGAGGGGGTTAGGGGTGACACAACAAGGAAGGAGGAAGTGGTTGCCGACCGGATCTGTCGTTGGCGGAACACAACCCCTGCTAGGGTTTCTAAAAGCAGGGAGGAAAAAAAGAGGGGAAAAAGAAAAGAAAGAGGGAAGAGAAAGGAGGAGAGAGGGAAAAGAGAGGGAGAGAGAAAAATAATACACAACAAATTTAATGGCTTAAAGGTAGGAAACGATCATAAATAGATATTTCACTATAAAAATAAAAATGTAGCTATAAGAGATAATTTTTTAAAAGAATATTTATTTATAATAAATAAGGTATCAACCTTTGTTATAGGTGATAAAATTTCCTTTAAACTTTAAACAAGGACTTTTTTCTGAAAAAGCGTGTATGATGTTTCGGATGAGGTAAAAGTAAATTGGATCAGACGAATAATTAGGTTTGGAGTTATTGTGAGAGAAAAGTCTAAAGTGGTAAAGAATAATTTGATTCACTATAAATAGCCGTAAATATTTCCAACTGCCGTTAGCAAATCCAAATTAAAAAAAAAAAAACTTAACCAACCAAATTTCAAAATAAAAACTCTTGCCAATGCCACAAAGCTATTATCTCTCATAGTTACTGAGGTAACCTAAAATTCAATCAAAACACTTTACCCAAAATTCTCCAGCATGCTTCTTCCTTTCTCTGTTATTTAAGGATTCTTCGGAAACTACCACCACTCCAAAAGGCTTTCGCACAAAACAAGTGTTTCTAGCACAAAAATCACTTTGTCATTGGTGAAATGGGTAGAATGACATATACAAAAATACCATGAAATTTGAAAACCCACGAGAAATAATTGGATTTAGAGAGTCTCTCAAACTTCAATATCTATCATAATCTGAATCCATTATACACTAGCTTATACACATTATACACTTAGTATGCAGTGTAGAATTGATGCATAATTACTGCATAAGCCGCGGATAATCAATATATATTTTATACACTTATTATACCAAATTATACGCTTAATATGCAAAAAAACAAGACCCATAGCCTCCACCTGTACACGACACTACTTCAATAAAAAAATGCATCCGCTGTAATAATTCATAAATAGGAGTAACGCATATTTTCAGCAGTCACCACCGAGAAAAAAGAAAAAAATCCAGTTACACCACCTAGAAAACCAGTTGACAGTAGATAGAGAAAGAGAAAGAGAAAGAGCAATTAGGTTTGAGGCCGAGAAAAAAGAAGCGAAGAAATGGGTGAATGGGAGAAAGGGAAATACAGGCGAAAGAGAAAGAAAAAAAATAAAGAAGAGAAGCCTATCACTTTTTTGAAGAACGAGGGAGGCGATGCAGAGCAAGGAGGAGGGTGGGGGTGAGCGCTAGGTTTTTTTGTGGGAAAGTGGGGATGGGATAAAACAAAAATAAAGTAGGGGTGGTAATTGTTTAAATCTAGTAATAAAAATAAAATGAGGCTATTAAAAGTTTATATCCTAAGTGGGCTGATAGTCTAGTTAATTGTTCTATTCTAAAAGAGAGGAGCTAGAGATAGATATGAGACAAGAAATAACCTATAAAAATTTGCCTATTCTAAGATATTGAAAATTTTAAGGCAATGGATTTGGTAATTAATCAATCGGAGACCTTTAATTCTAATAGTCCGATGATACAGAATCAACGATCTAATAGATTAGTATGAATTCTTTCTTAAATGGACAAAATTCTGGTTTCAATTAATTCAACATCAAATATGGTTAGTCAAAAAACTTATACAAAAAAATCCAAACTTTTCATATACGAATAAACAATTGTCCAATAAATTCAGTGGTAGCTAAATTGGTGGGTGTGGAAGAAGCTTGTTGAGGATAAGGTTACAAAGCTCTGTCTAACTGTCACGATCCGAAATTTCCACCTTCGGATCGTGATAGCGCCTAACATTTCACCTGCTAGGTAAGCCAACGTTAGAATAATATTATCCATTTTTAAAATAATTTTTGAATTTGTTAATAACAAAGAACAAATACGAAAGTAAAGTCTAAAATATAGTGAATAATCCAAAAAATATAACGGTGTCTAAATACCATCCCAGAATTTGGTATCACAAGTGCACGAGCTTCTAGAATAAATACAAATAAAGGTCTGAATAAAATAAAATTGTCTGAAAACAAACACACAGCTAAAGTAAAATAGATGGGGACTTCAGAACTGCGAACGTCGTGCAGTTATATCTCAAGTCTCCTCTAAGTAGCTGAAATCCGAGCAAGTTTATGGTACGCTACTGGGACCAACTTCAAAATCTGCACAAGAAGTGCAGAGTGTAATATCAGTACAACCGACCCCATGTACTGGTAAGTGCTGAGCCTAACCTCGACGAAGTAGTGACGAGGCNCGAAATCTGCACAAGAAGTGCAGAGTGTAGTATCAGTACAACCGACCCCATGTACTGGTAAGTGCTGAGCCTAACCTCGACGAAGTAGTGACGAGGCTAAGACGGGTCACTTACATTACCTGTACGCAATATTAGTAACAACAACACTAGTAGAAATAAATCAAGTAACTCGTTTATAATAATTGAAGCCAACTCAACAGCCATAACCAATTATCATTTCTATCAATTCTGTTGCAGCGTGCAACCCGCTCTCACAATATATTC
>AWOL01S0088058.1:0-26278 GCA_000715115.1 Nicotiana otophora | reverse complement strand
TATTTCCTTGATTTAGAAGGAAGTTCTAAACCATCAAGATTATTTTCTCAAAGTCTTACAAAAACCCCAATTCTTAAAGTAACTAAATTTAACTATTAGTTTCGCATTGGCTTTAAGTCCGTACTTTTAGGTTTGGTCGGTTTTCAGAGTGCTGTCACTTTCTGCTATTTTTCATTATGCTAATATACTACAACTTTTGATTGGAGTATTATATCAAGATTAAGTTTTTAGTAAAGACAATCTCCTATAAAAAAAATTAAAGAGAAAGCAGAAGCATATTTTCTCTAGCGCCGGACCAAAAAAATNTTGAAATTCTAAGGCGCTTAGTCCTTTAGTTTGTGCACAGTCCATTGGATATGACTTTATTTCCTTGATTTAGAAGGAAGTTCTAAACCATCAAGATTATTTTCTCAAAGTCTTACAAAAACCCCAATTCTTAAAGTAACTAAATTTAACTATTAGTTTCGCATTGGCTTTAAGTCCGTACTTTTAGGTTTGGTCGGTTTTCAGAGTGCTGTCACTTTCTGCTATTTTTCATTATGCTAATATACTACAACTTTTGATTGGAGTATTATATCAAGATTAAGTTTTTAGTAAAGACAATCTCCTATAAAAAAAATTAAAGAGAAAGCAGAAGCATATTTTCTCTAGCGCCGGACCAAAAAAATTATCATACCAGTTAATAGCAAATTATATATAGTAATATGAAAAGAAAAATTAATTGTTGTTGCAGTATAGCTACACTTCTTTAAAATCTGATCATAGTTCAATTACAGAGTTCTTATTTATGAGAAAACGAAAATCTTCTTCACATATTTGAAAGCAACACAAAAAACAAAAAGAATGTATATGCTAGCCTCAAGAATTACACGAGAGGGAGAGGGAGAGGGAGAGGGAGAGGGAGAGAAACAAGAAGCTGCTGTTGGAAATACAGAGAGGACGACCTAATAAAATTAGAAAAGTAAAAAGACTATGTTAAAGAAACAACAATGAAGTAAAAAAGACTGGAGTTCTACAAAGAAACGGGCAAAATAACACAAATATAACATGGGTAGACCAAAAATTAAAAAAATCGAAGATAACAAAGAGAAACTTCAGCAAAATTGAAAAGGAAAGCTTACCTGGATGAGAAGATGAGGCAAAGAGCCGCTGATGCTCTTTGTTTTTTAGAGCTGAGAAAGAAAAAGGGATCCTTCTAGAGTCCCATTTTAATTGTTATGACATAATTATCATTTTGTCCTTAAACAAAGATAGATTTGCAATGATGCCAGTGGTCGATCATCTTTGCTCTTTCTATATAATAGAAATATATTAATAAAGATATAATAGATAATTATATAGAATATGTTGCCTTCTCATGTTCTGCTTCCTGTTTGCATTAGGGATAACTTTTAGTTTTAGAATTATTTGAATTTTCAAATTAGTAACTTTGATGTGCATGCTTACATCTGCTAAAATAAAATAAAAAACGATTACATCTTACTTTGATCAATCACTAGATTAATACTTATAGATTCTTTTTTAGTTATAGTATGCTAACGTAAAGATGTAGTACCTCTTTAATATTGACTTAAATGTCTATCTAAACTAATTGATGTATTTGTCTCGAACGGTTAGAATATCTCTTTATGTTTTAGTCATTCATAATTGTTTACATGCCTTTATCACTTGTAAAATAAATTATCATGTAAATTAATTCGGTTATTTATGATAGTTTTAACTATGTCGAATTGATCAAAAATTAAATTTATGGTACACAAAATTATGTTACATTCCTTAAAATGAATGAAACAACTTGCGATATATATTATGTGAGGGTAAGACGGTGGGTTCAAATTCCAGCGCTCCATGAGGGTAAAACACCAGGTTTAAGTCCTGGTGCACCATGATGCTAATACATTGTGTTTGAATCCCAATATATGATATTGATGGCATAATGATGGCTAAGGCAAATATAATGTTCTATTAATGAAAAATCATGAAGCCCGCCCCACTGGATTAGCTCCATTCCCTGAAGCGAATGTGATAGCGATAGATCAAAAGTCTGAAAGAAGACAAAATAATTATCGCGGCCGTATAAATATATATGAGCGTGGCAAGGGGTGAAATAATAATCTCCATAGTGGTGGTCGTTATACACAAGAGAAAAATAAGGGTTCTCAGAATAATCCTTCAAAAGGTAAAGGTAATATTTGCCACCAATATGTAATGACTCGGCCGGTCGTTTTGAGTATTATAACCATGTTTCCCCATTTACTACTCAATTTATGCTTTATAGTTATTTTATGACTTACCGGGTTAATTGATTCGGGTCCGGTGAGGTTTTGGAATGAATTGGAACACTTAGTTTCAAAGTTTAAAGCTTAAGTTAAAATAGAGACCAGATGTCGACTTATGTGTAAACGACCCCGGAATGGAGTTTTCAATGATTGGAATAGATCCGTATGGTAATTTTGGACTTAGGAGCGTATCCAGAAATTTTTTTGAAAGTCCGTAGTGGAATTTGGTTTGAAATGGCGAAAATTGAATTTTCGAGAAGTTTGACCGGGAGTTGACTTTTTGTTATCGGGGTCAGAATCCAGTTCTAAAAATGTTTATAGCTCCGTTATGTCATTTATGATTTGTGTGCAAAATTTAAGGTCAATCGGACGTGATTTGATAGGTTCCGGCGTCATTTGTAAAAATTGAAAGTTCCAAAGTTCATTAGGCTTGAATCTATGTGTGATTAGTATTTTTAGTGTTGTTGGATGTGATTTGAAGACACGACTAAGTTCGTATGATATTTTAGGATTTGTTTGTATATTTGGTTGAGGTCCCGAGGGCCTCGGGTGAGTTTAGGATGGTTAACGGATCAAATTCGGACTTAAAACCAATGCTGGAATTTTTGCTTTTGTTATTTTCGCATCTACGAAGGTTTGATCGCAAGTGCGAAGCCGCATGTGCACACCAGCCATCGCAGAAGCGAGCTTTCCGCAGAAGCCGAGCGAGCCTCGCAAATGCGAGCCCGTAGAAGCGGCTCCTAGCTCGCAGTAGCGGCTCCAGTAGAGGCTTGGAGAAACCACAAAAGCGGTTGAATTCTCGCACCTGCGAGACCGCAGAAACGGCTAAGTGAGTCGCAGGTGCGGAACCCCTGGACAGTATACGTTTCGAAGGGGTTCCGAGTTTTGCCATTTTTGGACCTTCAAGCACGGGTTTTGGGGAGATTTTGAAAGAGAATTCAAGGAAAACATGAGGTAAGTCACTAATGATCATTTCTACTCCATAATATTGATATATCATCGAATAATCCAACTAGATTACTTGTTTTTGAAGTGTAACTCAGGGATTTGAACCTAGGAATTTGAAAATAAGATTTGAGGGTTTGGAGGTCGAGTTGAGGTCGGATTTTGATAAAATTTGTATGATTAGATTCATGGTTGAATGTGCTTTTAGATTTTGTAACTTTTGTTGGGTTCTGAAATGTGGGCCCCACTGACGATTTTTGAGCTAAATTTTATATTTTTGTTGGAAAATTAGTATTTTCTTTTGGGATTAATTCCAATAAATTTTATTGACTGAATCGAATTAATTGTGGCTAAATTCGAGACGTTTGGAGGCCAATTCACGAGGCAAAGGCATAGCGGAGTAAAGAATTATACGGTTTGAGGTAAGTAACACTTCTAAAGTTGGTTATGAGGGTAAGGATCCCCGAAATTTAGTATGATATGAATTGTTTGGAGGTGATACACACGATAGGTGATGAGCATGTAGACGTACACCACAGAAATTGCGTCTTGAATGAATCCCGTGCAGTTGTAAAATTGGTGAATCATGTTATTATGTGACCATGTTCCACGTGTTAGAGAAATTGAGTTGAGGCTCTTAATAAATATCATGTTTGGGATACATGCCAATATTTTTGGGACTCATGGGGTCGTGTTGTTGTTGAATTAATTATTTCAAAAATATACATTTTACACTCAGTCATATTCGTCCATTGTGAGGATATTTATGGGATCGAATTGCACGCCGCAGCAAGCCATATTGGCTTTATATATGTTATCATTAAATGGATCGGGGTTGCCCGCCTGCAGCAGACCATAGTGGATTTATACATTATTATTATATGGATCGGGGCTGCATGCTTGCAGCAGGCCTTACAGGCTTTACTATTTTATGGATCGGAGCTGCCCGCCTACAGCAGGCCGTATAGGCATTATTATTATACGGATCGGGACTGCCCGCCTACAGTAGGCCATAAAGGCTTTATATCACACTTGAGCTGAAGTAGCCCCTCCGGAGTCTGTACACACCCATAGTGAGCGTAGATAATTATATATATTGAGAATGGATTTCCCAGGGCATGGACTTGCCTTACTTATTTATATTATAATGAATTTACCTGGACATGGATCTTGTTCGTATCATTTACATTAGGGGATAAATTACCCTAGGGCTGGATTGACCTTATACGGCACTGGGTGACTGACTATCAGTCGATGTGTGTATACATACGGGTTGGAACACCCCTGGGATGGATTGACCATAAATAGTACCGAGTGACCGAATAATTTTTGACCAGTATTTACATGAAGTATTTCTACTGAGATGTCATATTTCTCATATCATGCAGTATTGATCCATTTAACTTGTACTGAGTTTAATTGTTGAACTTGAAAGCATGTCTATATTTTTGTACTATTATTTATACTGGATTGTACTTACGGATCTCGTCACTACTTTTAGCCTAGAGGTTAGTCTTGTTACTTATTGAGTTGGTTGTACTTATACTACACTCTGCACCTCGTGTGCAAATCCAGGTGCTTCCGGATACGACGACTGCTAGATTTCGGAGTTACTTCTGGTGGAGACTATCAATGTAGCTGCTTGATGTCCGCAGACTTGATTCCCTTCCTATTTAGTTATTGTACTATTCTATATTTCATTCATCGATATTTTTTTATCAGTTAGACTTTGTATTCATTTAGATGCCCATGTACTCAGTGACACTGAATTTTGGGGAGTGATTTTTATCTGTATTGTGAGAATTCTTCCGTTGAATTTAAATATTTGTTTTCAAACCTAAAAGATATGGTGGTTTATTGAGATTGTCTGCTTGCCTAGTAGTGAGATAGGTGACATCACGACATATGAGATCTTGGGTCGTGACAAGTTGGTATCATAGCCTAGGTTATATAGGTCTCATGAGTCATGAGCAGGTTTACTAGAGTCTTGCGGATCGTTACAAAGACGTCTGTACTTATCTTCGAGAAGCGACCAAACCCTTAGGAAAATTTCACTTTCTTGTATTCTATCGTGTGAATTTGTTGATACCAGAAACTAAAATTATATTATCCTATTCTCTCACACATGGTAAGAACACGTACTGCTGGATTGGACAGTCAACCAACAGTTCCACCAGTTAGGGTCGCGAGAGGCCGGGGTCATGGTAGAGGCCGAGGTAGAGGTCAAGGTGTAGCTCGTATAGCAGTTGGAGCGGCATCTGTAGCACCATTAATTGCTCCAGCTCACGAGTAGATTCCGGGTATGGTTGAGACGGCGGGACCAACTCAGGCACCAACTGCACCTATTGTGATTTCATGCCTTCAGGAGGCTCTGGCCCAGATATTGACAGTTTGCACTGGTCTTGCTCAGGTGGTTTTGGCTTAGGCCGCACCTGCCACTTCTCAGGTCGGGGGAGGTACTCATACCCATGTTGCCCGTACTCCAGATCAGGTAGTACAGAGACTTCAGATACCGGGGGCACTACTAGCCCAGCCAGTTGCAGCCGCCCAAGCCCCGGTAGTCCCTGTTATGGCAGATGATGAGTAGATAAGGCTTGAGAGATTTGGGAGTCTTCGAACTCCATCATTTAGTGGTGCTGAGTCAGATGCTCAGGGTTTTCTGGAGAATTGCCAGCGGATGCTTCAGATAGTAGGTATTCTGGAGACCACTAGGGTCTCGTTCACTACTTTTCAGTTTTCTGGGGTTGCCTTCAGATGGTGGGAGGCTTATAAGAGGCGCAGACCAGTTGGTGCAGTACCACTTACATGGCAGGAATTCTCCGTTCTCTTTTTGGAGAAGTTCATGCTGCAGTCTCGCAGAGAGGAGCTGCGCAAATAGTTTGAGCAGTTACATCAGTATGGCATGTCTGTGATGCAGTACGAGATGAGATTTTTTGAGTTAGCTCATCACGTAGTTTGGTTGGTTCCCATTGATAGGGAGAGGATCAGGAGGTTCATTAATGGCCTCAGTTGCGGTTGCTTATGACTAGGGAAAGGGTATCTGGTGCCACTTTTGACGACATGGTTGACATTTCTCAATAGATAAAGGTGGTCCGTAGGTAGGAGCGTGGTGACAGGGAGGCTAAGAGGACTCGAGGTTCGGGCGGTTTTGGTAGGGTACCTTCTGGAGGGCAGTTCTACCACAACAGGGGTCGTCCAGTTCAACATGGTGTATCATCCAGCCATGGTTCATACAATTCTCATCAGAGTCAGTTATCTCTCAGTGCACTTCCAGCCTCGAGTATGCCCCGTGCACCATCAATTCAGGGATCATATGTACTAGGTCCTTCTGGTAGTTATTCTGGTTCCCGAGGACCTCCTCAGAACTCGCCACCATTCTTCGAGATGGAGTGCTATGAGTGTGGAGAGCTAGGTCATGTGAGGAAATATTGTCCCCGCCATACGCGAGGTCTAGTTCAGCAGAAGAGTCAGCCTACTAGTTCTGCACCAGTTTCTCCACCAACCGCCCAGCCAGCTCGGGGTGGGTCTTAGTTAGCTAGGGGTCGCCCAAGAGGGTGAGGCCTATCCGGTGGTGGTTAGGGCCGATTCTATGCTTTTCCTGCCAGACCAGATGTTGTTGCTTCAGATGCAGTGATCACATGCATTGTCTCAGTGTGCCACAGGGAGGCATCTATATTATTTGATCCTGGCTCCATATATTCGTATGTTTCATCATATTTTGTTCATTTTCTGGATATGCCCCGTAAGTCCTTAGTTTCACCTATTCATGCGTCTACGTCGGTGGGCGATACTATAATTGTGTACCGTGTGTATTGGTCGTNTGCCTTCAGATGGTGGGAGGCTTATAAGAGGCGCAGACCAGTTGGTGCAGTACCACTTACATGGCAGGAATTCTCCGTTCTCTTTTTGGAGAAGTTCATGCTGCAGTCTCGCAGAGAGGAGCTGCGCAAATAGTTTGAGCAGTTACATCAGTATGGCATGTCTGTGATGCAGTACGAGATGAGATTTTTTGAGTTAGCTCATCACGTAGTTTGGTTGGTTCCCATTGATAGGGAGAGGATCAGGAGGTTCATTAATGGCCTCAGTTGCGGTTGCTTATGACTAGGGAAAGGGTATCTGGTGCCACTTTTGACGACATGGTTGACATTTCTCAATAGATAAAGGTGGTCCGTAGGTAGGAGCGTGGTGACAGGGAGGCTAAGAGGACTCGAGGTTCGGGCGGTTTTGGTAGGGTACCTTCTGGAGGGCAGTTCTACCACAACAGGGGTCGTCCAGTTCAACATGGTGTATCATCCAGCCATGGTTCATACAATTCTCATCAGAGTCAGTTATCTCTCAGTGCACTTCCAGCCTCGAGTATGCCCCGTGCACCATCAATTCAGGGATCATATGTACTAGGTCCTTCTGGTAGTTATTCTGGTTCCCGAGGACCTCCTCAGAACTCGCCACCATTCTTCGAGATGGAGTGCTATGAGTGTGGAGAGCTAGGTCATGTGAGGAAATATTGTCCCCGCCATACGTGAGGTCCAATTCAGCAGAGGAGTCATGCTACTACTTCTGCACCAGTTGCTCCACCACCCGCCCAGCCAGCTCGGGATGGAGCTCAATCAGCTAGGGGTCCCCCAAGAGGGGGAGGCTGATCCGGTGGCTGTCATGGCCGATTCTATGCTTTTTCTGCCAGACCAGATGTTGTTGCTTCAGATGCAGTGATCACAAGTATTGTCTCAGTGTGCCATAGGGAGGCATCTATATTATTTGACCCCGACTCCACATATTCATATGTTTCATCATATTTTGTTCATTTTTTGGATATGCCCCGTGAGTCCTTAGTTTCATTTGTTCATGTATCACCGCGGTGGGCGATACTATAATTGTGTACCGTGTGTATCGGTCGTGTATGGAAATTATTGGGGGACGAGACCAGAGTTGATCTTTTATTGCTTAGTATAGTCAATTTAGATATTATCTGGGTATGGTGAGATATCAAATGTTTTGTTATATGGATTTGGGCCAAGTGGGGGAGGCTGCTATCTACGATTTGATTGCACGATTATGTGCGGTATTGGTTTCGTTTCGAGGTACACTTGTGGATTAGTTATGACTTGTAGAGGTTGAGATCGGGGATGACTTGAGTAAAAAATAATTCTTGAATGCGGGTTATATTGCACTTTATGAAAAAAAATCATGAGATGATTAAATTGTTATTTTGAAGGATGTAGTGCGCACGGAGTACGAATTTGATTGGTGGTGTTAAGGCAAAGTTACTTCTTTGGGGGATGTTGTGCTAATGGGGGCTTGCGGTAATTCTGTATGACTATGGATTCCATATTCCAGTATAAGAAGGCTAAAATAATAATTTTAAATTCACATAGGGTATTTTTCAGAGTGGGCATTTCGGTTTTGGTACTTATGGGGGTGCTTAAGAAGAATACAGTACCTTATGGGCGATGCGATGCGATTTTATGTCAGGGTGTCTTGTAGTGAGTTTAGGGCAAGGATCGTAGTTTTCTGACAAGGGTAAGTGACAACTGGAGGGTAATTTAGAAGAAAAATTGGAGAAAATAGGGCAACCGAGTATGAAATTTGTTGGTGACTCAGAGTTTATAATGAGATTCTTGTGCTTGTCACATGATGGCATGATAGATGTGGTGTATTGTGCAGGATTAAGATTTATATGTACAAGGTGGCAGTTCATTCTTGAAGAGAAGGTCATGAATTATAGACAACATGGTCAGTTTCAGATATTTAGATGAATATTATAACTGCTCGGTAATCCCTGAGAAGGGTGCGCATTTTAAAAGGCGCATTGTGTTCTGACTTTCGGATGTCATCGGTATTGCGATACTCACCTAGTTAATAGACTACTGATATATGAGTTATTGATATGTGGCACTGAGGAATTATGTAAATATTCCTAGTGGGATGATTGTGCATGAAGGATGTGATAGCTATGCGAGTGCTGGAGTTGTGATCAGTTACGGTGGTTCATGTGTACTTATTTGATTGCTCCTGTATGATATGCTTGGATTAGAGGCCTTTGACCATGCCAGGCGGATTATATTATGGGCACGTGAGTTGTCCGTGCGGGTCCAGATATTTATATTATTAGCACGTGAGTTGTCCGTACGGGTCGAAATATTAATACTATAGCACGTGAGTTGTCCGTGCGAGTGATGTTAATGTGAGCTCTAGAAGAGCTGGTTACTGTTATTAAATTTGTGTATCTTGGTTCTACTATATATAATGAGCTTATAGCATTACAGTTGTGGTGGTGCTTGTTGAACTTACAATACGGTTCTATACTTTGAGACATCTTCCATTTTGGGTACAAGGTTGTGCAGTTGTGAATTGAGTTGTATTGGTGTGGCATGTCAATGGGATAGTTTTGTTTAATAAAATAAGGTCATTATACCTAGAATGGGTACTATCAGGTTTGATTACGGTATATTGGGAGGATAATATTGAAAGTCGGCTTAGAAAGTGAGTATGGTTCTAGTTGGGGTGGGAGAACTCCATGACTTGTCGATCTGATAAGATGTTATGAGATTTCGCGTGTTTCTTTTATTATCAGCAGTGTGCGAAAATTTTAGAACGAGGTTCTGTTTGATATGGGGTTTAATACTATGATCGGGTTACTTTGGAGTAGTTAATGTGATCAGAAATGGTACTGCGAGCATGCGAGTTGTGTAGTATATTAAGTGATTATATCTGGGGCTATGGTTATTGCTTGATACATCTTGTTCAGACCCATATAACGTGTTAATATGAGATTTAGGTCTTGAAAATAAATTATGAATGTTGGAAATTGAATTCCAAGGTTTATGGGCTAAGGTTGAAGTAATGATTTTTAATTATGTTGTGTTGTGAGGCCTATACAATTTACCTAGAATAGGTAGATGTGGGATCACCCCCTGGTATGTGTGTGGTAGATAGAATAGTGATGTGATGGCTTGGAAACAACTCTTGGCACGTTCGAGGACGAACGTATGTTTAAGTGAGGGAGAATGTAATGACCCGACCGATCATTTTGAGTATTACAACCTCGTTTCCCTATTTACTGCTCAATTTATGCTTTATAGTTGTTTTATGACTTACCAGATTAATTGGTTCTGGTCCGGTGAGGTTTTGGAATGAATTAGAACACTTAGTTCTAAGATTTAAAGCTTAAGTTAAAATAGTGACCGGATGTCGGCATGTGTAAACGACCCTGGAATGGAGTTTTGATGATTCCAATAGATCCGTATGGTGATTTTGGACTTAGGAGCGTGTCCAGAATATGTTTTGGAAGTCTGTAGTAGAATTTTGTTTGAAATGGCAAAAATTGAATTTTCGAGAAGTTTGACCGAGGAGTTGACTTTTTTTGTTATCGGGGTCGGAATCCAGTTCTGAAAATTTTCATAGCTCCGTTATGTCATTTATGACTAGTGTAAAAAATTTGAGGCGAATCAGATGTGATTTGATAGGTTCCGACGTCGTTTGTAGAAGTTGGAAGTTTCAAGTCATTAGGCTTGAATCTATGTGTGATTCGTGTTTTTTGTGTTATTGGATATGATTTGAAGACACGACTAAATTCATATGATGTTTTAGGACTTGTTGTTATATTTGGTTGAGGTCCCGAGGGCCTTGGGTGAGTTTCAGATGGTTAATGGATCAAATTCAGACTTAAAACCATTGCTGGAATTTTTGCTTCTTGTATTTCCGCACCTGCGAAGGTTTGATCGCTGGTGCGAAGTTGCGTGTGCGCACCAGCCATCGCAGAAGCGAGCTTTCCACAGAAGCGGAGCGAGCCTCGCAAATGCGAGCCTGCAGAAGCGGCTCATAGCTCACAGAAGCGACTCCAGTGGAGGCTTGGCGAAATCGCAGAAGCGGTTGAATTCTCGCACCAGCGATACCGCAGAAGCAGCTAAGTGAGTCACAGGTGCGGAACCCCTGGACAATATACATTTCGAAGGGGTTCTGAGTTTTGCCATTTTTGGACCTTCAAGCACAGTTTTTTGGGGCAATTTTCAGAGAGAATTCAAGAGAAACTTGAGGTAAGTCACTTGTTATCATTTCTACTCCATAATATTGAATTATCATCGAATAATCCGACTAGATTACGTGTTTTTGAGGTGTAAATCGAGGATTTGAACCTAGGGATTTGAAAATAAGATTTGAGGGTTTGGAGGTCGAGTTGAGGTCGGATTTTGGTAAAATTAGTATGGTTAGACTCGTAGTTGAATGTACTTTCGGATTTTGTAACATTTGTTGAGTTCCGTGACATTGTCCCCACAGGCAAATTTTGAGCTAAATTTTAGCTTTTTGTTGGAAAATTAGTATTTTCTTATGGGATTATTTCCAATAAATTTTATTGACTAAATCAAATTAATTGTGGCTAGATTCTAGGCGTTTGGAGGCCAATTCACGAGGCAAAGGCATAGCGGAGTAAAGAATTATACGGTTTGAGGTAAGTAACACTTCTAAACTTGGTTCTGAGGGTATGAATCCCCGAAATTTGGTATGATATGAATTGTTTGGAGGTGACACACACGGTAGGTGACAAGCATGTAGATGTGCACCACAGAAATTGTGTCTTGAATAAATCCCGTACAGTTGTAAAATTAGTGAATCATGTTATTATCTGAACATGTTCCACGTGTTAGAGAAATTGAGCTGAGGCTCTTATTAAATATCATGTTTGGGCTAAGTGCCAATATTTTTGGGACCCATGGGGTCATGTTGCTGTTGAATTAGTTGTTTCAAAAATATATATTTCACACTCAGTCATATTCGTCCATTGTGAGGATATTTATAGGATCGAGTTATGCGTCGTAGCAAGCCATATTGGGTTTATAAATGTTATCATTAAATGAATCGGGGTTGCCCGCCTGCAGCAGACAATAATGGCTTTATACATTATTATTATATGGATCGGGGCTGCCGCAGCAGGCATTACAGGCTTTACTATTTTATGGATCGGGGCTACCCGCCTGTAGCAGGCCTTATAGTCTTTATTACTATACGGATCGGGACTGCTCGCCTACAGTAGGCCATAAAGGCTTTATATCATACTTGGGATGAAGGAGCCCCTCCGTAGTCTGTACACACCCCCAGTGAGTGTAGATGACTATATATATTCGGGATGAATTTCCCAGGGCATGGACTTGCCTTACTTATTTATATTGTAATGAATTTACCTGGACATGGATCTTGTCCGTATCGTTTATATTTGGGGATAAATTACCCCAGGGTTGGATTGACCTTATACAGTACTGAGTGACTGTCTGTCAGTCGATGTGTATTTACATACAGGTTGGAACACCCCTGGGCTGGATTGGCTATAAACAGTACCGAGTTACCAAATAATTTGTGACCAGTATTTACATGAAGTCTTTCTACTGAGATGTCATATTCCTCATATCATGCAGTATTGATCCATTTTACTTGTACTGAGTTTAACTGTTAAACTTGAAAGCATGTCTACATTTTTGTACCATTATTTATACTGGATTGTACTTGCGGAGCTCGTCATTACTTTCAGCCCAGAGGTTAGTCTTGTTACTTATTGAGTTGATTGTACTCATACTATACTCTACACCTCGTGTGCAGATCCAGGTGCTTCCGGATACGACGACTGCTAGATTTCGGAGTTACTTCTGTTGGAGACTATCAAGGTAGCTGCTTGACGTCCGCACACTTGATTCTCTTCCTATTTAGTTATTGTGCTATTTCATTTTAGAGACATCCATATTTTTTATCAGTCAGACTTTGTATTCATTTAGATGCTCATGTACTCAATGACACCGGATTTTGGGAAGTGATTTTTATCTATATTGTGAGAATTCTTCCGTTGAATTTAAATATTTGTTTTCAAACCTAAAATATATGGTGGTTTATTGAGAATGTCGGCTTGCCTAGTAGTGAGATAGGCGCCATCACGACATGTAAGATTTTGGGTTGTGACACAATGTGGTATGAAAAATTATTGGGCACGAATTTATTGTGCGCCTCAACATTTATCCAACTTTATCAAGCCTCTATAAAAGGGAAAACAAAATAAAATTGAAACTCACTTGGCCTTTCAGAATAATGTTGAGGCGGACCGTATGAATAATCATGATAAAGTTGTAGCAAACCTTGCCTATAAAGAGGATATGTTTTAAGGCCTTGTAGATATTACTCATTTAGAAGTTAGAGACTTCTTTGAGCATCATAACTGAAGACTTATTACTCGAAAAAATTATAAGAATAATTGTTCTTTTGATTTTATGAAGTTCATATTTTGAATAAAACTTTTTATATTATTAGTACTTACCTCCCTAAATATAGTTTCGTTTGTTCTTAAAATTTTCAATATTACTTATGATGTATTTTTTTTCTTTATGAAGAATATGAAAACTTCCCAGTCTTCATTTGGCCGCATGAATAATAAAGAAGAAATATGCCTTCTTGATAGTGCTACAACGCACACCATATTAAAAGATAAGAGATATTTCTCTTATTTAATTATGAAAGAAGCCAATATCATAACAATATCTGGTAGTATAAAATTAATTGAGGGCTCTGGAAGAGCAACTATATTACTATTAGGGGGAACTATATTGACTGTTAATGATGCATTATATTGTAGTAGGTCTCAAAGAAACTTGTTGAGTTTCAAAGATATTCGCCAAAATGGCTATCATATTGAGGCCACCAATGAAGGAAAGGTTGAATACCTTTATATTACTATAATAAAAGAGAAAAAGAAGTATGTGCTTGAAAATCTTCCCGCATTTTCCTCCGGATTATACTACACTAGTATTAGTATAATCGAATCACAATAGTAAACAAAGGGTTTGCTAATGATTTTATTATTTGGCATGACCGGTTGGGCCATCCCGATTATAATATGATGCACAAAATAATTGAGAATTCACATAGTCATTCATTGAAGAACCAGAAGATTCTTCAAACTAAAGAATTCTCTTGTGCTGCATGTTCTCAAGGCAAACTGATTATCAGACCATCATTAATTAAAGTTGGAGTTGAATCTCCTGCATTTTTGGAATGTATACAGGGTGATATATGTGGGCACATACACCCTCCATGTGGATCATTCATGTATTATATAATTTTGATAGATGCATCTACAAGATGGACACATGTGTGCTTGTTATCAACCCGCAATTTGGCCTTTGCGGGGTTACTGGCTCAATTTTCCAGATTATGCAATTAAGACACTACATCTCGATAATGCTGGTGAATTTACATCACATGCTTTTAATAATTATTGTATATCAACTGGGATAGAAATTGAGCATCCAATTGCTCATGTTTATACTCAAAATGGTCTAGCGGAATCATTAATCAAAGGCCTCCAATTAGTTACTAGACCAATGCTTATGAGAATAAAACTTTCCATTTCGACATGGGGTCATGCTATTTTGCATATAACAACTCTTGTGCGGATCATGCCCATAAGTTATCATAAAGTCTACCCATTACAAATAGCTTTTGGCCAGGAGCCAAATATTTTCCATCTTAGAATATTTGAATGTGCGGTATATGTTCCAATACGTACAAAGATGGGTCTCCAAAGAAGATTGGGGATATTTGTTGGGTATGAATCTTCTTCTATTATAAAATATTTGGAACCTATGACTGGAGATTTATTTACGACAATATTTGTTGATTGCCATTTTGATGAATCAGTATACCCAACATTAGGGGCAGAAAATAAGCAGTTGGAAAAAGATAAATTAAAATGCATTATCACTATGTCATTTAGATCCTCGAACAAATCAATATGAACACGAGGTTTAAAAGATAATTTATTTGTAAAATATTGCAAATCAACTGCCAGATGCATTCACTGACCACCAAGGGTGATTAAGTCACATATTCCAACTGCTAATGCTCCTATTCGAATTGATGTCCCAGTTGGACAATCTATAAATGCAAATGAGTCTAAGCCACACTTGAAACGTGGTAGACCAATCGGTTCCAAAGATAAAAATCCCCAAAAGAGAAAGGAGCAAATGATCCAGGGGTCATAATATGGAGGCAATTACTTAAAAAGAGCCCTGTGACATAACAAATGATAAGACCACAGAGGAGGTCCAGGTACATGAAAAAAATAAGAATGAAGAGATCTCAATAAGTTATGTCTCTACGAAAAAAAGGTAGAACCGAAATAATATTATTGTCGATAATATTTTTGCTTATAATATTTCTGTTGAAATAATGCAACAAGATGAGGATCTTGGACCAAGATTTGTCGATGAATGTAAGGAAATAAATGATTGCCCAAAATGGAAAGATGTTATCTAGGCAGAATTAGCTTCACTTGAAAAACGTGAAGTATTCGGACGTATAGTCCGAACACCTGAAGGAATAAAGCCAGTGGGGTACAAATGGGTTTTTATGTGAAAACTATATGATAAAAATGAAGTCATTAGATATAAAGCACGACTTGTAGCACAAGGATTTTTATAAAGACCTGGCATTGATTATATGGAGACATATTCTCCTGTGATGGATGCAATCACTTTCAGGTATCTTATAAATTTGGCAGTCCATGAAAAAATTAATATGCGTCTGATGGATGTTGTCACTGCCTATGTGTATGGCACATTAGACAATGAAATTTATATGAAAATCCCTGAAGAGTTTAAAGTTCCTGAAACTTATAAAAATTTTCGGGAAACTTGTTCAATAAAGCTTCAAAAATCCTTATACGAATTGAAACAATTTGGGCGAATGTGATATAATCGCATGAGTGAATACTTGATGAAACAAGCTATAAGAATGATCCAATTTATCCTTGTGTCTTTATAAAAAGGTCTGGATCTGAATTTGTTATAATCGTTGTGCATGTTGATGATCTAAATATCATTGGAACTCTTGGTGAGCTTCCCAAAGTACTAGACTGTTTGAAGAAATAGTTTGAAATGTAAGATCTTTGAAAGATAAAATTTTGTCTTGGTTTATAAATTGAGCATATGAAAGATGGAATTTTTGTCCATCAGTCAACTTATACCGAAAAGATCTTAAAGCATTTTTATATGGATAAAGCACATCCATTGAGTACCCCGATAGTTATGAGATGACTTGATATAAATAAAGATCCATTCCAACCTCATGGAAATGATAAAGAGCTTCTTGGTGATGAAACTCCATATCTTAGTGCAATTGGGGCACTAATGTATATTACAAATAATACTCGACCAGATATAACTTTTGCAGTAAGTTTATTAGCAAGATTTAGTTCTTTTCCAACAACAAGACACTGGAATTGTGTTAATCATATTTTCAGATACCTCAGAGGGACTATTGATATGAGATTATTTTATTTTTATGAATCTGATTCACAAATGATTGGTGATGCAGATGCATGTTATTTGTTTGACCCAAATAAAGCCTGGTCTCAAACATGCTATCTATTTACTTGTGGACGTACAACTATATCATGACGTTCAACAAAACAAACTTTAGCTGTTACATCTTCCAATCATGTAGAGATTATAACTATTCATGAAGCTAGTCGAGAATGTGTATGGTTGAGATCAGTGACTCAACACATTCAACAACTGTGTGGTCTTTCTTTAAAGACGAAGATTCCAACAATATTGTATGAAGATAATACTACTTGCATAGCTCAACTAAAAGTAGGGTATACCAAAGGACACGGAACAAAGAGCATTTCACCAAAGTTATTTTTCACGCATGATCTTCAACAAAATGGTGAGATAGATACTCAACAAATCCGTTCAAGTGATAATCCGACAGATTTATTTACTAAGGCATTGCCAGCATTAACATTTGAGAAGCTGGGACATAAGATTGGAATGCACCGTCTCTGAAATATCAAATAAAGTTTTCAGAAGGGGGAGTATAATATGCAATGTACTCTTTTTCCCTTAACCAAGGTTTTGTCCCAATTGGATTTTTCTGGTAAGGTTTTTAATGAGGCAGCACTCAATGCGTATTACAAGATATGTGTACTCCTTTTTCTTGACTAGGCTTTTTCCCACTGAGTTTTTCCTAGTAAGGTTTTAACGATGTACATTATCTTTCGAATGAACATCCATGGGGGAGTGTTATAAAATAAAATGAATGTATATGGATGTTCATTTAATCCATACATACATATTATTCAATGTACTACTTAGATAGATGTACCTATTAATTCCTAAGATGTATCTAATGAACTTTAGGTGTATCTTGTATACTATAAATAGGACATTCTTTGTATTCCTAGGATGTATCTGGTGAACTTTAGGTGTTATCTTGTATACTATGAATAGGATATTCTTTGTCCATGGAAGTTCACACAAGAAACACAATATAAGATAACTTTTACATTCCCCTCCTATATATGTTGTCTCCATTACTATATTGTTCTATTTTGCTCTCATTTCTTAACAAGTTGGAATTTGAGGAGAATTATTTTCACATAAAAATTGGCGTTAATTATTAAAATATTTGATTGCTCCTTTTTGCTTTCTTTATAATTAATAGGAAGAATAGCTTAAATGGCCCTTATACTTGTGCAACTTTGTCATGCCGGTTCCCAAACTTATTATTTTATCAATTAAATACTTACACTCGTTCAAACCGTGTATAATAAACTCTTATGACATGAGGCTGCCAGTACGTGTAATACAATCTCCTACACGTAGGACGCCACGTCATTACTAGTGCCACATAGGAAAATAAACTATTGAAAAATAGGACTGACCACCTAAACCTAATAATATATGTCATTTTACACTTTATCGATTATTCCACGTCATTGTTTATTTTCTCAGAAAGTATTTTTTTTAAAAATGATAAAAAAAATCCAAAATGCCTCAATAAACCACCTCATAGCCACCATTACAATATCTTTCTGTATTTGACCACCATGAACCATTCCCTAACCACCAGCAAAGATCGTCCTTTCAAAAACTCACCCAACAGAACCCTTTTTCATCCGTAAGACCATTCTCGCACATTGACTTCTCACCATTGTTCTACAATTACCGGTAGCCATACAAAACAGAAAAAAGAGAAATTCAATCGCCCCAAAATCTTCTTCAATGTAACCAAACAACCGGAAGTCACCACCTTCCTCTAAAATCCACCACCCAAAAGCTCCATTAAATACCCATCTTGTCCTCATTTCATTTTAAAAAAAAATGGAACCCATTATCTCGAAATTACCTGAAGAGGTGACTAATTAAAATTTGTTGCCTCCACCATTTTTTCTAGTAAAGAACTAGATAATTGGTTTTGAGTTAACAACAAAAAGGTGCTTTTTAGAAGTTCAGTTGGGAGAAATAAATTGAGTTTTGATTAAATAGAAAAATAAATAAGAAATATAAAAGATTATTTTGTTAAAGAAATAGAGAATAATAGTATACTTCTGCTTGATTTTGTGATTTTAAAGGCTCGTCCATTATTTACAGTAGTGTGGAGGGGAAAAGAGGGATTGGGGGCTAGAAGAAAGGCGGGAGAAACTGAGAAAGAGAAGAAAATTAGGGGGAGAGGGGGTAATTTCGATTAACTTATTAACTTTACCGTTTTTTTAGTTTAATTCATTTTAAATCAAAATCACAAGTATCACTCTCTTTACACGCGTCTAGTACACATTATTTGTATACCTCATCTATGTCAATGACACATAAGCTCGGTCAATGGTTAGATGAATTTAGAAGATTAGTTTTGAATAAGTAGAGGAGTCTGAATAAAAATCCATAAAGTCTGAGCTAGGACCGGGATATCAAAACGATACAAGTACGAGTGTCTCTGTCACGACCCAAAATCCCACCACAGGCGTCGTGATGGCACCTAGTCTCTAAGACTAGGTAAGCCGATTTCAATTACATTTTTAAAGCCATTTTTTTAAGTAATCAAAACTAACAGCGGAACAAATATGAATATGCAACTTTCCAAGACTGGTAGTACTGAGTCACGAACTCTAACTGAATACATAGAATGATCACGAGGACCGAATATACAATACTATTTGATTACAAGTTAACAGTACAATGAAATGAAAAGACTCCAAGGGACTGCGACGACCAAGCAACTCTACCTTGAATCCTTACGATTCCGCTTTAACTCTGCTCAAGTCCGATATTTTCAATACCTGGCTCTGCACAAAAATATGCAGAAGTGTAGTATGAGTACACCACGGTCGGTACCCAGTACGTATCAAAACTAACCTCAATGGAGTAGAGACGAGGTGCAGTCAAGACACTCACTAGTCTAATAACCTGTGCAATATAATATACAAAATAATAGAAAATAAATAATAATAATAATAAAGGCAGGATAAAACAACCAGTTATATGCACAACAAACAACAAATACCATTAATATCACTCAACAATTAATAAACACAATAACACCCAATTAAATCAAGTCCTTCAAATAAATGTCTTTCACATATAATTCTTCCAGATAACTCTCTTTTAAATATAATTTTCTCAAATAATTATTTTTCAAATATAATTCTTTCAATAAATCTTTTCAAGTATAATTTCCTCAAATAAATATCTTTCAAATACAATTCTTTCATATAATACTTTCTAAGTAAAAATCCTTCCAAATAAATATTTTGAATATAATTCTTTCAATTAAAAAGTCACCATGTGACACCTCATTTCATAATCATAAAAATACGGGTCTCGGCCCATTTTTATATTTCCACGGCACCTCGTGCCCATAATTAAATCATCATATTTTTCCGGCACCTCGTGCCCTCATTTCATATCCCAATTGCACGGACAATTCACGTGCCAAATATCCTCATTATTTACTCACGGCACCTCGTGCCCACATTTTATTTTATAATTCGCGTGGCCATAGCCACAGACTCTCAATTTCAACATAAATCAGATTGTTATCAATTTACCAACAACAAGACAAATTGCACAATGTATAAAATAAACACAAGAAAAATCACAACATTACATAAAAATCATCAACACCATAAACCCACATCATCATATATCGTCCCTGACAATAGCCACCCTTATCGCTTCGCCCAGACAATATCAATAGCCACCCTTATCGCTCATATTGCCACCCTTATTGCTCCTATAGCCACCCTTATCGCTCATATTGCCACCCTTATTGCTCCTATAGCCACCCTTATAGCTCCGCCTAGATAATATTCCAACAAACACAACAACAGTGAAATGCCACCCTTATACCCACATAATATCAACGGTGAAATGCCACCCTTATCCCCCCAAAATAACAACTCGCACAACACAACAATTTACATGAAAAATTATCACAGCAATATAACAAAAATTATTTCATATCACAATTTTCCCAATGGCCACAACCAAATTCCAAAGCTACAACCAAGTCAATTAATT
The DNA here is from genome assembly GCA_000715115.1 of Nicotiana otophora. Classification (NCBI taxonomy): domain Eukaryota; kingdom Viridiplantae; phylum Streptophyta; class Magnoliopsida; order Solanales; family Solanaceae; genus Nicotiana; species Nicotiana otophora. Next base: position 5,721 of record AWOL01S0088058.1, on the reverse strand, counting down.
TCACAACATATAGCCAAAAGCTTCACACAATGCGTACAACATCCAAAAACAATCAATAGAGATAGAAATTACTCAACATAAACCAAAGTCTTCATAAAAATTAAATTTTCAATAATTATATAAACACCTCTTCTTAAGCTCATTTAATTAATTATTTGCAGAAGGGAAAATCCAAAATGAAATTAAATTCCAATAATTATCAACCAGCAAATTCACGAAATTTCATAAATAATCAAATAACAATCGCATCACATTGTCATATAACAACAGAGTCAACAACAAGGATTTAGGCACGGCAAGTAGATGATTAAATATATGCCAACAATTATCCAATTTACTACACAATATACTTTAGACTTTAACTCAATAAAAGTTGCACATATAAACCAAGTACGTACTCGTCACCCTCGCGTACATGGTTTTCAATTACACAAATTGTACATAAGACTCAATGCCTAGGGGAAAATTTTTCCACTCGAGGTTAAGCAAGACACTTACCTCTTTGAAGTTATGCCGATATTTCAAAATTGCCTTCTTGTTTGAATTGACCTCCGGACCACTCAAACCTATCCAAATTAATTGTATAACTCCATTAAAATTCGTCGAAAACAATTTCGGATAATAATACGTCGACTTAAAAATTTATTCCAAAAATCAACAAAAGTTAACGCGGGGCTCGCCTCTTGGAACCCGACATAATTTTCATGAAATCCGAACACCCATTCCGATACGAGTTCAACCATACCAATTTTATCGAATTCCAACAACAACTCGACTTTCAAATCTTAAATTTTCGTTTTTGGAAGATTTTACAAAAATCTTGATTTTTCCTCCATTAAATCTGAATAAAATGATAGATTCAAAGACATAATCATGAAAATTAATCAAAACTGGATAAGAATCGCTTACCCCAAACACCCACGCAAGAATCTCTCCAAAAATCGCCTTCTACCGAGCTCCAAATTTGATTTTGAGTTATGAACTCAAACCCTCATTTTTGAGATTTTTAATTCTGCCCAGATAGGCCTTCTTCGCGTTCGCGACCATAGCTTTGCGTTCGCGAAGCACAAAAAATGTGCTGCCTAGATTCCTTCTTCGCGTTCGTGATATCCTCATCGCGTTCGCGTTTCCTTCCAACCTCTGCCCTTTGTGTTCGCGAGACACGAGTCGCGTTCGCGAAGGCTTAACGCCAAGCAGGCTCCCAACTCCCTTTCCTCTTCGCATTCGCGTCTGCCCACTTGCATTCGCGTAGGCTTTCCTCATCTCCTTCTTCGCGTTCGCGGCTTTTTCATCGCGTTCGCGATGGGCAAATCCCAGCCGTCCAAAATTCTTCTTCGTAAACGCGTGAGACCCTTCGCGTTCGCGAAGAACAATACGAGATATCAGTTCTAGCAGTTGCAAAACAAGGAGAAATGATCTGAAACCATCCCGGAACTCACCCGAGCCCCCCGGGACCTCAACCAAATATACCATCAAATCCCAAAACATCATACGAACCTGCTCGAAACCTCAAATCACATTAAACAACATCGAAACGACCAATCGCACACCAAATCAAAATCTATGAACTTTAAACTTTCAAATTCTATAATTTGTGCCGAAATACATCAAATAAATCCGGAATGACTTCAAATTTTGCACACAAGTCATAAATGATATAACAGACCTATTTAAATTTCCAGAATCGGATTCCGACCTCGATATCAAAAAGTCAACCCCCCGGTGAAACTTCTCAAAAATTTAACTTTCGGCATTTCACGCTTAATTCCACTACGAACCTCCAAATAATTTTTCATACATGCTCCTAAGTCCAAAATCACCATACGGAGCTATTGACATCATCAAAATTCTATTCCGGAGTCGTTTTCTCAGAAGTCAACTCTCCGGTCAACTCTTTCCATTTAAGCTTCAAATTAAGGATTATTCTTTTAATTTAATTCCGAATCTTTAGTAAATCAAACTCGACCACACCCGCGGGTTATAATACATATTGCGAAGCTGCTCGAGACCTTAAGTCACTAAACGAGGAGTAAATTCTTAAAACGACAAGTCGGGTCATTACAGTCTCTTAGGCTATTCTGTCTAATTAATACATGCATAAGTTCTTATGCCATCTAGCTATGTGTTATTTTATGTTGGGATAGAAGGTGGATTAAGAATGCGAATATTAGTAATACATGGATTAAATTAAAGAGCCAAATGACAATACTAGCACTCAAAATAGTTTTAAAAAAAAATTGGATTTTCATTGTTCATGTCGCCACATTTGAGCGCGCATGTTTCAATCATGGGACACCACAACCATCTATTAAGATAACATAACGTATTTCAAATACTATTCTCTATATTGATCTATATTATCATGCTCAACGTCAATTAATGCTATAAAATAGAAGATCAACTAATTATCTAATTTCTTATGACAATTATGATACAATTTTCCAAGTTGCAATATCCATGTCGAAATATATTCCTAAACTGCATTTGTTTTTACAGCTTAAACTCAGGCAGCACAAAGTACGTAGCTATATATATACTACAATATAAGATGCCATAAATACTAGCTAACCAGTGAACATCATTAGAGGCAGATTCATGATTCGAAATTTATAGATCATGGATCTCAAATTAATACTACAATAATAACTAGGTACACAGTCAAATACAACCCTCAAGGTCCGCCACCGAAAATCATTGGAGTTATATCATAAAGTTTCCATAACCCAAAATTTATTCTCTCTTGGTTGATGACCTTTTGTTCCCAACTGCAAGAAAGTAGTAGCAGTAGTCAAATGTAAAGGCATTAAGAATTGCTTAAATGGAGAAAATTTTTAATACATATTTAACAACCTGTTTCGGCATCAAATATTATTTAAGTATTTGCAGATACTGGTTCGGCTACCAGTATATACAAATATTGAACTTCAGTTATTGAAATTCAGTAAAATTCTGAAATTTATCTTGAGGAGTATTTCAAGTGAAACAATGATTTCCGATTAAATCTTCAAATTTAACAAATTTTTCCCAAGTAAATTTCAAGCCGAATACAATTTCACCAGCCAAAAACTCTTTTTTAATTTCAACTTCAAATACTCTATTTGTAACTTCAACCAAATATTATACAAACACTTACTAAGAAATCAATTGAAAGGAATAGCCATATTTGTATCATAAGTTGGAGTGCTGAAATTGCACTGAAAATCATCCAAATTCCACAAGACATCCCAAATGATGTCTTCATTTGATGAGGATTCTAGCACAGGCACAGGAGTATAGTCATTGAGAATGGAATAAAAGAAGTCATCATCTTGCTCTTGATCAGCTGTGTTTAGATACGAAATTTCCATTTCTTGGTTCCCTTGAGGCAAAGTACGTACTTTATTCACATTTTCATTAAGTAATGACACGATCCTGTTTCCTAACTTATTTAGGATTGAGGCGTAATAGTTCTTGTTGTTGTTGTTGTTGTATGACACGACCTTATTCGTATCATTGTCTGTGTTACATTGCTGTTGTTGTTGTTCTTGTAATTGTTGTCTTTTCAGAAGACACGCCTTTGATATTTCAGATTTGTTGTTCGAAGTTTTGGTCTTTTTCTTGAAATGAGTCCTCCAATAGTTCTTGATCTCATTATCAGTTCTCCCTGGCAAGTTTTTCGCAATAGTTGCCCACCTGTATTTATTTTTTATCAAGTTATTACTGAAGATTATGGTTAAGAAACATTAAAAAAAAAATTAACTTTCAAAAATATCCAATAACTTTAAGAAAAATCACCTGTTCCCCCATCTAGCATGGAGCTCTAGAATGAGTTTTTCTTCATGAGAAGCAATTAGTCCCTTTTTAAGATCTGGCCTTAAGTAATTCACCCATCTCAACCTACAACTCTTTGCATTCCTTTTCAACCCTGCAAGTACCAAATACCCAAATATAAATATCAGCATACAACAATTACATCTCAATTCTAAGCAATTAAGTTGGCGTTCGTACTGAGTTAGTTCAGCAATACAAATTCGTACTGATCGATCATGTTGCTCTATTTAAAGCCGTTTAGGTAGCGTTAAAGTTGTCTTTCGTGTGACATAGTTTACGAGTTCAAGCCATGAAAGTACCATCTAATGCTTGCATTAGGGTAAGCTGTTTATATGGAGATGCGGCCCTACCCCGGACCCTACGTAAATGCGGGATATCCTTTATCAGTGCAACACTTGAACCTAAAATTAGAAAGAAAAAAAGACCCTAAAATTAGTTTTTGTTCATTGAAGTGATGAAAAAATAGTTGAAATTTATACTAGTAACATAATAGAATATAGAATTCCTCCGCAGTTAACTAGAGATTTCGAGTTCGAATTCTAAATATGAATAAAAAAATTCTAATAGAAAGCGTTTCCCAAAAAAAAAAAACATAATATTGTGTGTAGTATTTATTTTTTTACCTGCAACAGTAGCAACAGAACTCCATCTGCCTTCACCATGCAACTTAACATATTCAATGAGCAATCTGTCTTCTTCACCAGTCCAAGGTCCCTTTCTCCATCCTTCTTTTGTCATTCCCCAACTGCATATTTCTTCACTCATCTTAAATTCTTTTGAAAACCTAACTAAAGATGAGCTTAAAGTGTAATATAATCTCACTAATCTGATAAGTGTTTGTGACACAATCTTCAAAGTCTTTGTTGCTTATTTATATTTGCACCCCATGCCCCCTCTCACTTCATTCCATCAGTCAAAACTTTTATGTCCTTTCATATTACTACAGATCTAAACGTGAGCAATTGACTAGTGAAATACCCGAAATGACCCTTATGTATTTTATATACTTTGTTTCCTAAAATTAAATAATTGTGTGAATGTTTTTCATCCATTATTAACTTTGGTGAAAATCAAATAAAGGGTTAAGAATATATACTCGATGGGTATTTTTAGGAACAAAAATGATTACCAAGTGAGCCCATCCAAAATTGGAACAGTAAATTTCATGGATAAAAGCGACGTATATAACTAGGGTTCTTGCATCTAGACAATAACAACTTTTAAAAAAAGCCTCTAGAAAGAACTCTCACTAATCTTTATGGAAATTAAAAACTTAAGTAATAAATTAACAGCTTGTTTGGATCGTTGTTACCCATTGTATCGTATTGTATTATTTTTCCAAAACAATGTTTGTTTTGATTGTTTAGTTAAAATTAGTTGTATTGTATTGTTAAATCCATTGTTCCGGAACAATGAAAAGTCTCATTTTTTGAAACAACCGATCTGGTGTGGTGGGATCGTTTCCTATTTTTTTTCTAATTATGCCCTAAGTTATTACTTTATAATTCTATTTTACCCTTTACCTTTTTTTATTTTAAATAATAGCAAAGTCTCTTTTTCATATAATTTTATAATAGAATTCTACATGAAGTCAAATAACCTATATAAATTCTCAAAGACAACATCACAAATATAAGCTATACACGTGAAGTCTAATAGCGTGAAAATCTCGTTGCTTCTGTCGCTTCTAAACTCTTCATGTATAGGTTTTCCCTAACTTTTGTTTTATTCTTTCTTCTACTTTGATTTGTAATTCCAATTCTAATTAATTTATCTTCAATTAGCTTTATGATATTGGTTGTTAGCAAATATTACTTATGATCTAAATTCTAAATGGAGTCCGCTTAACATTTTTATTATTATTATTATTATTATTATTATTATTATTATTATTATTATTATTATTATTAT